>JAUZST010010128.1:0-12582 GCA_034779995.1 Parotocinclus haroldoi | reverse complement strand
TCTCCTGCTGCCCTACAAAAGGGCTCTCCGATCTGATTTTCTGGGTAGTGTACCTCTTGGTAAGAGATCGTTAAGACTTTAAGAGATGGTGCATCATTCCAATGGGAGAAGCAGGACAGTAGTGTCAACAAACTTCTCACCATCTGGGCCATTCTGACCTAACTATTAGGAGGTATTGGTAGCAGTGTTTCCACTAGGGCATGCACATGCCAAACAGGCTAGGGATGGACAAGCAGAACACCAGTAAAGAGGTTTGTTTGATTCGCCAACAAGCACAAGCAGCTCCCAGGGTTTTGTTGTCCACAATCCAGACACAGGTGGTAACTTTGCTACACATCCCTGTCTCCGCCTGAACCATTTACAAGTGCCTACCAGAAGTAAATTTGTTGTCACAGCTCCCATTATGTGCTCTGCCATTGACAGCTGGCCACCATTAGCTTCATTTGCAGTGGTGTTGAGAACAAGAAACCTGGATTGCTGTGGACTGGAATCATATCGTCTTTTGTGATGTATCCAAGGTCTGTTTAAGATGCGACAATGGCCGAGCTAGAGTATGGAATCCTCATGGTCAGTGCTTCAGTGTTGCACTGCCCTCGCTGCTGGTGTGATGAATGAGTATCTGCAGGCCCATCTGCAACATCTGTGGGCAAGTGAGCCACAGGATACCATATGGAGCTGGTTTGCCTCCAATGCCCAACCATTTCCTCATCTTGTATCCAGGCTAGAAGTGGCCTAATAGGGTAACTACAGCCTCATTTCTGTTGTGCAGTTTCACACAATAAACATGTCATTTTGCTCTTATATTGAAATCACTTACATTCATACATACAGTAAAAAGAGCTTCACTCAACTCCAACAACTCCTTGGTGAGTTATCTTTTTGTCAGGGAGTGTAACCATACAAAATCAAGTATAAGTTACACATGTAGATTTGAAAGTGTGGTTTAGCTAAATAATAGATTTAAAAAAAAAACAAAATTTAATGCATTACTGCCTCAAGTTAAACCCTTTAGATGGAACACTGTTCTCTTGTTCTGCTTTAGAGGACCCTGAAGACAAGAGACAGAAGATCAGGGGATCTATGGGATCCCTACTTCATTAAAACTAATAATGGCTAACAGCGTATTATGACAATCAGTGTTTGTCTATGTTTTAAAACATAGTGGGTTAATTATTATATCTATGAATACAATCCATAAACGGACAAATCACAGACTTAGTCAGTTTGGACAAAAATCGAAGTGGGTGTGGGGAACTCGTACAAATACAGCATGCAATGCAGATGAGTTACTACAACAAAAGTTGCCTGTACTATAGACATTTATGGTGAAGTACTGTGTGGATATGGATACTTGCATTTGCCTGTAAAGATCCCTTTAGTGCATTGAGTTGCCACAGAGGGATTGTTACCTTGGATACTCCGCTTAAAAAACGCTTTGCATCCTTCACAGGACCAGACACCATAGTGGTAGCCAGAGGCGTAGTCACTGCACACAGCACAGAAGTGCATGTCTGTTTTGCTCTCTGTGGAACCGAGGGTCTCCTCACACAGCGCTGACCGTTTTCCCACGGGTTTGCTACAAGAGATGAAGGTCATAAATCTTAAGAAGACATGGTTTATATGATTTTATTAACATTTATGTTCTGTTTAGGTCTCAGTAACCCACTTCAAATCAATATCAAGTGAAACGATACAAAAATATTTTTATGTTTCTTTAATACCTTATAGAAACCTAAAGGTTTGGATTGAGGAAGTTGTTTATGTCTAAAGTTCAGATATTCTTTAGTGGCTCTATTTACTGTGCATCTGAGCTGGTTAGCTAACAAACTGCTAAGTTTCTCATATTGGTTTAAAAGTAGGATACCTATGTACGGCGAGAGAAACAACTCGCGTGGACTCACAGCTGGCAAACGCAAGAAACTTTTTCATTTTTATAAGTAATTTGAACAGATCTATTTGTTCTATCAAAAATAAAGTAATACGATCACCCTCTTAAACGTGTTACAGCATCATCCCTGTATTAATCATGCTGTCTGCTTCTAAACTTAACTCCCAAGGTTGGTGCCATTCTCTCAGTATAAAGAAATGGAATTTAATGTAGCAACCATCTTTTCAAATAAAAATACAGGAAGTGGTTAGTCCAGGGTTAAGTACAGATTACAGCCATCAGATGATAGTATGGTTGGTTGGAGACAAATTTGACTGCAAAGTGTAAGCATAAGTCACATGATTAAAACTCGTATCCAAATATAATCCAGGTTTTTTTAATCCTTGTAGTTAAATATATAATTAGAATTAACTATTCGGTAAGTGTTTTAGCATAGCAAAACAATGTTCTGAGTAAAGGTGTACATTTAAGCAGCAGCATCATCGGAATCCTGATGATTTTAGTTTGGGTGATGGGAAGGGTGTGAAACTTGTCCCAGAATTCAGTGGGTTCAGGCCTTCACTTTGCAAATTCAAACCCAGGCCCTCAAGAAATGACTACTACCAACTGAGGCTGCACATGTTTTTAAATAAGACAAAAAGGTTTTGGTATGAAACAAACACTATATGTGACTAGAAGTCCCCCCTTTTCTTTAGTGTGTCCAGATATACACATACTGTATGTACGTATACAAACATGTAAATGCATTGTGTGTGTCTCTTAATGTTGTTCACTGTAACTGAGAGGTAGATACATCATAACTGAGAGAAAGAAATAATTAAGCGGAACTAAATTGCAAATACAAATTACATTTGAACTGATATAAAAAAACATGAACTCGCTGGCAAGGAGTAGTTGGTAATCTACACAAAGCGAACAAGCATATTATTGCCCTTAATTAAGGGCAAAGCTGTACCTGTTGTCCTCAGAGGTGTAATTGCGGGGTGTGAGCTCCTGCCAGGTACCATTGCTCAGCTGATTTTGTTGGCAGTGAACTTGCGGGCGATGCAGTGCCAAGGGTGCCATGTGGCCATGAGAGGGCCAGAAGATCGTGGGGCTGAGTGACTGATGTACTGAGGGACAATCAGAAATAGTTGGTCCACTGTAGCTTAGCAAGGTGGGGTTATAGAAAGGTATAGTGGTAAAATCATGCCCGGCATCTGTGTAAGGTGAAGGGATGCAGATGGGGTGGCTCTCAATGGGGATGGTTGGGGAAGAGGAGTTTAGGAGGGAGGAGACACAGCCTACTGCCCTGCTGGATTCAACTTCCTGTTGCACCATAGTAGGTTCTCTCTCTGGAGACTTTGACATTTTTAATGTTTTAATGCTTCTCACTTTTTTTCACCAGAACAATTGTTTCACTTATCCTGACTTGTTGTCATTATAAAATGCTGCTGCAGCAGTTGGTGAATTGGGGTTTGAGTCAAGGTTGAAGACTTTCACTAGCAGGGATGTGAATACATTGTACTCACTGGTGGAAATGTGTTTGAAGAGCAATCACTAAGGCAGCATCTGTGGCTGAGTAAAAAGTCATATTTGGGAGAATGCTCATGCAGAATATCAGGTGACTTGGAGAGCGGGGCTACAGTATAGTCAGTACGGCACCTTCTACGCCATCAACCCTGCATGAAATAGCAGAAAATGTTAATAAAAAGACAAAAAAAACAAGTTGATTGCATTTCTGAAAGAATGTAGATATTTTTTTTCAAATGTTAACAACCACAAGTAAAAGAACAAAACTGGATCAAAAACTTACACTATGGTTAGGACTAGGATTTTGGGTTTGGATACAGTCAAAAGTTAATCCAAACTTGTGCTAAAAGCGCAGACTAAGTTCATTGGTCTTTACTTTTCAGATTCACAGGTAAGGGCCACTGAAGAACATTTACTCTTCTATCCAAAAGCAACTGCGATTTTTGTTTGTTTGTTTGTTTTGTGATTTTGCAGGTCATTGCTGCAGTAAATGGTGAATCACCTGTCCATTTTCAGTTGGCTAGAGTTTCAAGATTTCCTCAAAAAATCTGGGATGGCATTAATTTTCTCTTCAATTCCAGTCCTTACCAAAGAAGTCACATCCTTAACACAATATTGTCATCCTGGCAAACTGGTCAGTTGTGTGTAGTTATAAGGCTCCCATTAAATTCACATTCTCATGCCATCTATACTGACTTACATGTCCTTTGAAGTTCATAAGTAGCTTCCCTGCTCAATATCACCCTGTCTCTGTCATCCAGTTTGGAGAAACTGCAACTGCAATTTACGCAAGTTAACATTTGAACATGTTAATGGTGCCACACACTTTCCACTTCTTAACAATGTTTTAAATGCTGTGAGGGAAAGGAAATAGCTCTGAATCTTTTTATCCTAACTTGTACCTTACACTGATTTGTGCATTATATTTACTTTTTATTCAACAGCTTTATCCCAGAAAAAAAACAAAGCACATTTCGAACCTTTGTGTTAAAGGACAACTAGCAGTGGAATCCTGAATGGCTGATTTTATTCTCAGAGAGATCAGAGCCTCTGAAATCGTTGTCAATCAGGGGCCAATTGGTGCGAGATCTGAAGGTGGACGGTTTTGTCTGAGTAAAAAATTATGACATTTATTATTTTAATAGACCTTCTATTTCTAGAAATAGAAGAAATAATCTAATTACTTCTATTTAATCTGTCTATTTATTATATATTTTCATGGTATAATGTCATAAAAGGTAAGGATTTTGACAGGTTATGTTGATTGTGTGTAAGCACCATACACTACAACTACAAAAGGTATTTTAGCATATATCAGTAGACTTAGATTCTCAGATGGCACATTGGCACATCACGGTCGATACCTGGCCTGGACAATTCCTGTGTAGGGTTTGCACATTCCATCTGCAAGGGTTTCATCTGGGCACTCTGTTTTCCTCCCTCATTCCAAAGACATGCATTACATCCGTGAAAAAAAGTGTCTTGCAGTGTGTGCATGCATGTGTGTGTGTTTGTGTTTTTGTGTGTGTGTGTGTGTTTGTGCGTGTGTGTGTGTGCTCGCTCCTAGAAATGGATTGGCCCACTGGCTAGGGTTGATTCCTGCCTTGAAACATGCGAAGTTTGGGGTTTTGTGCTTGCTCACAGAAACACAAACTTCCATTAATGTCTACAAAGATGCAGCTTACGCAGTACACCCCATTAAAACGGAATCATTATTAATCACCTGAATAATTAGCCCTTTCACTATTGGTAAAGCAAAGATAAAATGAAAACCTTCACACCTTCGTCCATGCTTGGTACACTAAGTGTTACACTACAGCAATAAAAATAAATTACATGGTGTGCCATGTTATATTGCTCAGAAACATGAAACAGACCTCCAGAATGTACTTACTTTAGGATTTTTTTTAATAGATTTTTTTCTCTAACAAGCAATTCATAATGAATGATTTTATTGTCCTGCAGGGGATGAGATTAAGCGAATACTTTAGCTTGCTTGGCAGGAACATAGGTGTGAGGTCTGTATATTGTTACTTGCACCACACAACAAAGTAACTGCTTATGGCCACCAACCATATTTTCCATTGCCTTTATATCTGTATAAAATATGTTTTTTGCATCAGCAAACCACCAGCTTAGATACACCTTTTATTTCCAAGTGTTCTTGAGGATTACAAATGTATCAATATTCATTCTGACTATTCTGTAAAGCAGTGAATCCGAAATAACAGAAGCATTTTATCTGGCATTTTGCAGTGATTTGACAATCATTTCTTTTGTCATGATGCATTTTTTACCATCAGTGAAAATTGTGTTTCATTTAATGGTTAATTATAAGGCGAACCACTAGAAAAACGGCATTTCACAATTTGAAACAGACAAAAACTAATATTTGCACTGTAAAAGCAACTTGGCACTTTATTTTCATTTGCTCAACAAGATGTTGTAGTTTTATATGAATTTCAATGTGTGAAATCAATTCCTGTTCAGTTTGAATTGAATTTTTACAGGCAGTACGTTTAGCTTGCTTGGACAGACTTGCACCTCCTACTTGACGTCAACACAGCATGCATGTACATGAGGAACGATTTCTGTATTTACTTCACCATAGGCAAAACTAGTGTTACCATAAAATAGGTATGAACATGTATATAAACTACTACTGAATTTAGCATGGGTAGAAAAACTCATCTGTAATAATCCAAGGGAAGGCAGCTGCATATTATCGTTTATCATAACCATGCTCCTTTTTCTTGGTGAGGAGTCAGATTTGACTAAATGGAGCATGTCACAATGTCAAGCCTATTAACTCTCACACAGCCCAAGTCAGTTTGCCCTTGCCTTTCTCTCACCTAAATTCACAACATACCCTCCACTATTAATTACGAATCAATAAAACTGAAACTGAAATTAAAGGTAATGTTATTCAACAGGTAACATGGTCAATAATGTTAGTCTATTCTACATTTAGTACATCCCTGTTATCCCGAGATTTACCCCCTGTTTTTCCTTCCTTAACAAAATGGGATCTAATATTAACTGGTCAGTGACTTACAATCTGCAACAAAGCAAGTCAGAATGCTTAGCCAGTCACTAGTCCTTATGTGGAAGGACTGGCACCCATGGTTACTGGGGAGAAAAATCCTGACACACTTACCTAATTTTCACCCTTGCATGCTATGAAATGTGTATGTATGACTGTTTCAAAATATAACGCTGGTATATTTGCATTCCAACAATAAATCAGTAGTTTATTTAGTAGGTACCTCAATAAATATTTTACATAGTAAGATACATAATAAATAATATCGCATGTTCATATATTGAAGGGACTGTGATAAGTTAAAGCACTGGACTACTGAACAGTAGGTTCACAATTTATATCCCAGCAGTGACAAAATGTCATAGCTTGGCCCTTAACCTGAGTGATTAATTCATAATTGCTTGTATTGTAAAAATCGAATCAGAAAAAAAGTTGCTTTAAGATTTTAATGTACTGGATGGGTGGACTTTTTCATCTTTGGCTCCGACATTTAGCGTTCACGTACAGTTGATGTTTCCCTACTTCACACAAGTTCTCATACTAACGTCTGGCAGTTTCAGAGTCACCAAAATACAGTCAAAAATATGAACAGCCTTTTTAAAAAAGCAGTTGGAGAGAGAGACTCCTGGCCAGCAGTGCATACCAGAAACAAAAGCCCAAGGCCATGGTGTAATCCCCCACTCCGGCTTCCCTCACTCCCTTCTCCGTGGCGGAAAAAGGATAAGGGAGAGGCGAAGAGGGAAACCATGCCCTGACGAGGAGGAATGGGAACCAGTACCAGAGTACATCCAGGCCTGATGAAAACGGCTTGTACATTCCACAAAACAGCCCATACGAGGCTACTAACCAATTTAGCTCTGCACCGTCAGAACCCTGAGCCTGTAATCAGTGTTGGTCAGAACGATAGCAGGAGCAATTACCCTGAATATACTGCTCACAAAAAATATATCCCATAATGAAATATGCCCTACTTCTTGTGAGCAGGGTATATTATTTGATTCAATTTAGTTAATACCCCAACAGCAATGGCCAACAAACAAAATCAACATTTTATTAAAATTCATTTTCTTTTAAATTCCACACATGAAAATATAGTGAATATAGTGAACCATTTAATCTGAACTATAAGCCACTAATGTACAATTAATTATGTTACTTTATATATATATAAAATGCATGAAATATAGGGATACTTAAGAAGAATATAGCTGTTTGGAGTTTGCTGTAAGATGCAGAATTACAGAACCCACAATCCAATCCAATTTCAATTCCATCTCAGGGCACAAGGCAAAGAGAATTTGGATAATGATGAAAATGACAGAAATAATCCAGGATGTAGTAGCTATGGTTAATCTACAGTCGTTCATTAATTTATACCATACAGGTTGCTTTGCTGTTAGATACGTTGGATTCACAACGATTTTAGAAATTATTTCAAATTCATTAATTTAATTATTTTTTCTGTTCAGAAATCAAATCATGATGATTAAATTTGCTTGCTAGACAAAATTCAGCCTAAAAGAATCTTAAAATGTAGGTATTACACTGTCAAAGACCAAGTCAATAAAGAAAATAAATTTATTTAATCATTCACTCATTTCGATAACCACTTAATCTAAGCCATGGACTCACAGGGCGCAAGGCAAGATTCAGCCCTAAACAAGATTCCAATTGGTTGCAGGCCAGATGCACAAGCGCGCACATACAAACACAAACACATACGCGCACATACACACACGCACACACACACACACACACACACACACACTAGGGCCCTGTAAGTCTTGTCTTTGGAATGTCGGAGGAAACTAAAATACCTGCAGGAAATCTATACAGATACTTGATGAACTTCACACAGGCATCAGCCGGGACAGTCGTAGCAGCTGTGGTAGTATCAATAGGTCTTCAGACGGTATTGCATGAGAATGACAGGGCTGTAAATAGACTCAAAGGAGGTGGTACAGTGTAGTAAATGTCTAGTTCACCAAGCGACAGTGTAAAGGAACTGCATGTACAGGTGTATTGAAGATCTACCAGCAGTGGAAAACATCCCAGTCTACAGGAAGTTCTCATCAGAATTTTGGTTGAAAGACAAAATTAAATATATAAAATAAATATTGTTTGGCTTCCAGAAGTCAACACAGGTCCATTAAAACCGGTTTCCGAACTGGAAACATGTGATTTGGTCAGATAAATCTCATTTCTACCTGTATGTGAATGATGCGAGGCATTGTGTTAATCAAAAACATCAGGAAACTTTCAATGAGGACTGCGTGCAGGCTGTGGTTTAAGCTGGAGGAGGTTTTGTGATGTTCTGGTCATGGGCCCTAACTTCGAAACACAGTGCCTACACTGAGCTGCTGGACAACCAGGTTTTGCCTTTTGCTAATCGTCTTATCGAGGAACATAACATTCCTATCCCTGTGTTTCAATATGACAATTATCACATTCACACGACTGCAAATGTGACCGATTGTTATGATGAACAAATATTTTGATGCCAGGGAAGTCATCCATATAATCTGGCTGAACTGAGCAATTTTTTGATGCTTGTCCAGTTCATGCAAAATCAAACTGAATGTTTCAGTCACAAATGAGTAACTTTTTGTAATTTGTATCCCCAAAAACTGCATTGTTTAATTGGATTGGTCATTTTGGTCTATATTAACATAGTATTTGGGTATTTAACCAAGTAGTTAGATTATCTGCACAATTCAGCACGCGTTACAATATATCCACAGGAATGTAAAAACCAGCACTTGGGTATCATGTTGCTGCTGTAAAATCACTGCATGAGAACTGAACACATCATTCAGATGTTTAAATTCCTGCAGACGCAACTGAGACAATCCGAAATTTAATATGTTTGCAGACTGAATCTATGAAAAACTATATCAATAAATACACTGCATACAAAAATGAGTAGATATTTAATTAATTAATTGAATTTTGAAGTATCTGATATTTTTGTGAGCAGTAGGCTATATATTGCTAAAGATAGCAATGTTATGTGCATAGGGGTATGCAATATGACAGTTTTACATCATGAACAATAAAAACGTCACCACTATCTGCTTTACCAATCGCAAGAAAAGTTATAATGGGCATATATTTAATTTGATACTTGTGTGTCTACACTAATGTATTAGTATAATATAATGTATAATGTATTATTCACTATTTCAGCTTATACTGGCCCTGACGAACACACAAATAAACCAGCGACAGCCCCGAATGAAAAACACAAGAAGGAGCTGCGGTATATAGACAATCATTAGTAGTTCCATAAAACTGATTTGAACTGAGAATAACGTTCTTTAAATATGCACAGAACATAAATAAGAAAAAAATTGCATGTCTGTTAAAAGCAAACAAACTTGTTCAGTCCACTTAAAAGAAAGCACCTTGGAGAGTAAGCAGCACCCCATATGCCACAGAGACCTCAAATTGTTAAAAAAAAATGGCGCTCTAAATGAGTTAACAATTGGCCTGGCCTTGATTATGATACTCACAAAAAGGCCACTGGGACTGTGGTGGCCGAGTGCTTAAATACTGAACTTTGGACCTGAAGGTCCAAGGTTTAAATCCCACATCTGCCACAGTTGGGTCCCTGAGCAAGGCCATTAACCCACAATTGCTACATTTACATTTACAGCATTTAGCGGACGCTCTTATCCAGAGCGACTTACAATTATTACAGATTTACAATCCAAGCAACTGTGGGTTAAGAGTCTTGCTCAAGGACCCAACTGTGGCACAGGTGGGATTGGAACCCTGGACCTTCTGGTCCAGAGTCCAGTGCCTTAGCCACTATGTTGAAAGTGGGCATTTTAAACCACTCTCCTTTAAATATCCCTACTGATCCCTACTTATCAGGCTGAAAATATTATTCCTACACTACAAACTCTCTGTTATGTACACAAAATGCACAGAGACAACAGAATGCAAAATCAATTTCCAGTACGGATTTCAGAACCATGTATAAGCTATTATAAATAATTATTATGATTTTACTCATGGTCACCTAGAAGACAATTAACATATATATTTTGAACACACCTTGTTTAAAAACGCCATTACTGTTTTGTCCATTAATACAAAAGTATGGACATGAGTAGATAAGGCAATTTAGTGGTTGTGTTCAGTTTACAAATTAGCCTTAAAACATGCAAAAAAATCAATTAAAAAGTTTGATAGTATAAGTTTGACTTATCAAAACTGAACAAACGATTTCAGACTATTGTGTCAGCCGAAAAGTGAAAATAATAAAAAGGTGTTAAATAAGATGATATACAATTTGTTTGTACATTACTTAGCAGCCATAGTCTAAGCCTACATAGACATAGCCAACACCATAAGCAAGCTGCCGTACATGATAGTTAGTTTATTTTACATTGCCACTGGCATCAGTGGCTATTTCAGCTACACCTACATGGTTACATCAAGACCAATTTAGAGTAATCAGTTAACCCAACATGCATATCTTTGGACTGTGGGAGGAAACCAGAGAAACCAGAGTAAAACCCACACAGATGACAGAACTGAACAAATCCAGGTATTTAAATTGTAAATTTTGTACGATAATTCATAAATTTAATGTGTAACTTACTTAATATGTGCAGTTGATTACTTACATTATGAATTTACAGAAATAAAAGTATCTTTAATTATATTAATTATTTATTATGGCTTCTTGTGGCAAACTGTAACTTTGGAAGTTATTTAAAATGAGTTACATGAATGACTATCAGGCAAACTAACTACAAAAACCTACAAAAAACAACTGCTGCAATGATTACATGCTTTTTCAAGTTACAGTTCACATAACATTGTATACAGACCCATAATCTCTAGTCAGAGGTCCACCTTTAAACAAGTCAGCAACAGTGGTAAAACAAACAATTTCTAGGTCAAAATGATCCAGTTACTCTGGTATAATATATCTATAACAGCACCTATACCCAATGCAACATTGGTTCTATTAGATGTTTAATTTAAATTTAAATGACTAATTATATGGTACTAATTGACGTAAAATAACAGAAAAAACATATACATAATTGAAAGATTGTCATTTTTTCGTTGGAAAACAATCACATGTCTCATTACGAATTTTGAGCACTTTCTTTAAAAAGTTGCCTTTAATGCAAAATAATGTTTAAAGAATTACTGAATAACTAAAAGCATCATTTACATAAAATAATGCTAAATGAAAATAAGAACTGAACATGGTCTTGTCGTTACTGTACTTTTTCATTACTGATCAGTGAAGACTGTGCCAATTCCTAATCTCAGTGTAATGCCAGCCAACAAAACAATGATCAATAATTATAACATAAATAACAAACAGTGCCGAAATAATACCCATTATTATATCATATTTATGCTTTGACAGAAGATCACTGGGTGTGGGGAAAAGGGTGCACACAAATAACTGATCTAGACTGGTTAATAAACAGCACAACAATAAGGGTTAAAAACGAATATGCATAAACAACTATGTTACAATATATGTTACGTTAAGTCCAGCATATTTTAGGGTGACTTCATAAAGCCCTACGGTGATTTGTTTCAATAGCTGTATTCAGTCTTCCATTACTTTAAATACAGACAGCGCTCAATATAAACACAACATTGCGCCTCACCTGTAAAGTCGTTTTCAGTAGCTAATACAAACCGGCGTTTCTCTGCGGAGTTGCTTCCGAAAATACATTTATTGATGCTCTTCAAGCATAGACTTGTTGATTCTCTCTGTATTACTACTGTGGGAAAACCCGTGGCCCTTTATGGACCAAAAAGAATAAACCAACAAACCACCGAACAGTAACTAAAATTCAGACAGAGTTGTTTTAACTGGTTGCGAGCGCTTCGTAGAGTCCAGCGCGCTTCCGTCCACTGCTGCTCGGACTGTGCACACATTACACGCGTTTACTTATTGAACAGGTTCCTACGTCATCAGCCCCACCCGCTTATCCAATCATAGCCCACTTTCCGTGTGATCCGTTAGCTTTCCGTGTTCCTCTTAGGCTTAGAAATGAGGGTCGAACAGGGAGAGAGTTTTTTGGGGAAAACTATATATATATATATATATATATATATATATATATATATATGAAGTAATAATGTGCAAAATGTTAAT
>JAUZST010010127.1:0-37644 GCA_034779995.1 Parotocinclus haroldoi | reverse complement strand
TTAATATAATATAAAAAATAGATAGATATATATATATATATATATATATATATATATATATATATATATATATATATACAGTATATATATTTCCTGCCAGTATCCACAGTGCACACTGCACGGTTGCTGTAAGGTGTTCTGCTTTACTCTAGTCTGAAAATGGATTAGACAGTTTTGACACACCTCAGGGCTTTCCCCTCCATCTGCCAAGACAGTGTGCATATCAGTCAGTCTGGCATGTTTGTCACAACCCATAACAATCGTAAGAACCTGCAATCACACATGGCCCAAATCACTGCACATGGTGTGCCATTTGCTACCTTGGCAAATGGTGGATTGGTGTGCATTTATGCAGAAACCAATTTAAACCGAAAAGCAAAGGTAGAGGAGGCATCTATTCCCTGGTTGGCAATCATGTGACTAATAGCACTTATTAACATCATGGTGAAGTTAAGTGCAAGGGAATTACATTAGGTACTGATGTGAAGTGTGACTGAGAATATTGTAGTTCTATTCTATTTCAGAGATCAGCATGAATGAAAATTACACACCAGAATAAACTTAGATATCATAGCTAAGCTGAATAGCTTAAACTTCTCTCGAGCATTATGTTGTGTAGAATAAACCGTTTCTGATCATTAGTGATGTCTGATTGTCAAAAACTTCAGTGAAAAAATATTATATATAACATTGTAAAAATAAATGAAAGTACACTGCTATACATTGTAATGTATGTGACCCATGTCCTTCTCATTTGCACACTAGCACATCACTGTGCTTTGCACTTTAAATTATACTGTATACTGTACAAAAGTTTGTTATTTGCTTCATCTGTGTATATATTGTAGATTTTTATACAGACCAGTGCTCTTGGATGAGGGTAATAAATGTACTCTTCTGTGCACATGAGATGCCTAAGAATAGCTAGAAGAATTTGAATCAATAGCAAAGACAGAAATTAATGTTTTTCACTCTAAAAGACACTGCCAGAGATCACTGTACAATCACTGGTGTCTGAGTTTGCATCTTTATGATAGTTTCCTCTTATAGCTCGCTCTTCAGTCACTGAGGCAGTGCCATGGCATACTCATGAACTACTGCCATGGTTTCGGAACGTCCTTCAAACAAGGAGATCTCTTACTCTATGCTGGGTTACTGGGTGACCATGTTTGTATGATTACAGGCTGGCGTTTGCAGCTGAGACTTGAGTTTGGTTCAGTGTAATAGGTATCTCCTTGCTCTAGCTTCATTAATCAGTATTCATACACACTAGAGCACCCGAAAGACGATGTCACATTGTACATTGCCTTATGGTGCACCAGCTGTGGGCAGATGTACCTAACCACCATCTTAATTGGTGAGTACTTGCAAGCAGAGACCTGACTAAAGCCCACTTATGTCTCTTACTGTGACTGTTTAGAATGTATTTTTTTTTCTTCTGAAAGCTAAGGGTGAAATCAGATTTTATGAATGGTTTTTAAAATCAGTACATTAGTGTATAAGACAAATGTTTATTTGGCTATATTAAGTGGATTGTATAGTGGTGAAGGTATTGTACAAATGTCCCACTGTGGTGAGCAGAACAGCTTGGAGGTCGAAGTGTAATGGATTATGTAAGTGTTATATGTGTGTGCAGGAAAGCAACATAAACACATTAAGCGAGGACTGTAGCATCTGGAAACCTGAACAGCATGTAAAAGCAGCAGCCTTAAATTATGATGACCTGTCTTTTAGGTCTTAAAATTTGAATCTGTGGGAATAGTCTAATCTTTATCAAAGGTAACTGATGGTATTTAAAGCATTCCATTGCCTGTGGGACACATTATGAACACTACTATGCATTTATCATGTTCTTCATTGGCAGCTTCAGGCTATTTTCTGCTGCATCATGTCTTTTATGACCATCTGCTGGAGAGTGAATGTTTTAATTAGGAATGAGATACTGTTGCTACTTAAAGCCAGGGGTTGAAACGACCCATCTCACTAATCTCAGGCTGAACTAATCAATGAATGCCCAATGTCTATTGATAGGCAGCAGTTTCCAAACAAATGTTAATAGCACATATACAGATGCAAAACAAGAAAGAAAGATCTAAAGGAGGTGGACAAAATAAGAAGAATAAGAATTTTGACAAACATATACGTTGGTGAGTATATAAAATTGATTGTCAATTAACAGCATGTATCAGTTAGAAAAGAGATATGAACATAAGTTTATATAAGTATAAATTTGATTTTATGGGATTAACAGAGTATGAGGCAATTAACCATTAGACCTAATATTGATGTCCAAATTACAGATGGAATTAAAAGAAAAAGAATTTAAAGAAAACAGTCTTGAAATAGATGGCAATTTATGCCAAAACAAAAACAAACAGCATAAGCAAAGAGGACTGATTGAGATAAACAGAATCTTTATATATTTTTATGTACATAATTACAGCAATAGTCACAGATAAATGAGCACATGTAGTACAGAACAAATGTCTGAAACCACTATCAAAAACGTTTTGTCATATAATAAACATAATTTGAGTAAGAAGCTGATTCCTTAAAAAAGATATTTTGATACATTTCAGAATTTATTAGCATTTGCTATGTGATAACAGCATGAACTCTGGCTGACTTGAACTCAGCAAGTTTGTGCAAAATCTATTGATCCACGCCAGCATGATTTCAGAATATTTCAAAGAGCGTCTTGTGATGTTACTGAATGCTTCTTATATAACACAGCCTCAATAAAAACTGTACGTTGTAACCTTTACAGAGCTGTTATTCATGGTGGGGTTGACATTAGAAAACATTTTGTGTCAAATGTTACTTAATTTCTGTTCTTTTTCCACCTTTTATAGACTTAACCTGTTTGCAATAGTGCGAGCACCACAGATAGATAAAACATAGATTCAACTTTGTTAATAAGTTTGCTTATGGCTTTTACAAAGATACATATACATAAACATTTACATATACATATGCATATACTGTTACGAGATGTGGTAGTTTTTAGTAGGACCCAGGTAATAAGAATGGGGAAATAATATAAAACAACTGAAAAGAGATGAAGAACAGAGAGTTAGGCTCTTAACACAAAAAAAACAAAATGATAAAGGGGCACACCAAGATATTGCATATTGAGTGGGAGTAACGCGTGAACTGGTCGCGAGAGGGCGCCAAAGCGCCAATCGGGCCAGGCGTGCAGAAGCATGGTTTGGGACGTCTCCCAAATGGCGAGGCACGGAGGTAGTTCAAATGCCAGGGAGAGAGCGTAAACTCGAGTGTGCATGCAATCAAGGAAAAACCATTTACCATATACCATATACTTCAAACGTGCAACCGGGTGGCGGCAAAGAGAGCACAGGGCGCCACAGCGTGAGCTCGAAGGAGCAAGTAGCGCTGGGGGTGAAGAAATCGCAGAAGTGGCCGAAGCACCAAAAGGCGAGCATATAAGCTCAGGGTGCGCCGAAGCGCCAGAACACGAGAATGTACTCAGGCGCACAAGGAGTGCAAACGCGCATAGATTGCGACAGATGCCAAAGCGCCATAGGGTGAGCGTGAGCTCGGAAGTGAAGAAGCCAGACTGGGGCGCGTCCTATTCAGGACGAGCACCTGGCTGGAGTGAATCTAGGTAGGTGCCGACGACGAAGGAGCGCGAACGCAGGGCGTGCGAGGAGCGCATGAGTACGGGACGGGGAAACCCTCAAAGTCCCTTAAGAAAGTAATTTAACCTCGAGGGTTACCCGCCCATACCAGTCCTTTGGCACTATAAGCCCCCGGAACTTTACCACTATCTCTCAGGACGTGGAAGGGCGCGAGGGCGCTGCTGGTCAGACGCGTGAACCGACTGGAGATGAAATACCGATGGAAAGATGATGACCTGGTCCCCCCCCCCCCCAAAGGACAGCTCCTAAGGGACCAAGAGCATCAGCTTAATCACACTGGAACTTCCATACCAGGGTGGGGTCCAGAATGTGACAGGCAGGGGCCAACGCCAAGTGGGTCCAGGGTCATGGAGGCCCATATACCTTATGGAAGTATGCGGGATAAGCATATCTCACTCTAATAAGTGTGGGGAAATAATATAGAACAACTGAAAAGGGATGAAGGGCAGAGCGTAAGGCTCCTAACACAAAAAAATTAAAGGATAAAGAGGCGCGCCGAGGTTGCTTCCCGAGTGGGAGCAACGGGCGAACTGGTCGCAAGAGGGCGCCAAAGCGCCAGTCGGGGCAGGCGTGCAGAAAGCACGGTTTTGGGACGTCACTCAAATGGCAAGGCACAGAGGTAGTCCAAATGCCAAGACATTAGCATAAGCACGAACGTGCATGCAATTAAAGGAAAGCCATGCCGGGACACATCTTATAGAGTGCACGTTGCCGGGTGGCCACTCTCGGCTAACTAGAGTGAGACTCAAGGGAGCACGGGGGGCAAAGAAAACGCGGAAGTGTCTAAAGGCATATAAGCTCGGGCATATAAGCTCAGAGCGCGCATGTAGCGCGAGTGTAAACAACACACAAAAGACGCGAAGCGTCAGAACACGAGAATTACCTCGGGTGCGCAAGGAGCGCGAGCGCGAATAGATCACGAGAGGTGCGGAAGCCCCAGAGGCCGAGCTCGGAAGTGCATCCTATTCAGGACGAACACCCAGGGGGGGAAAGGTAGGAACCCTAACATATACATATTTACAATTGACTGGGGATGTCTCATGTCAAACATGCATTTAGAAGTGGATCTGTTTTCAAATATGAGGGATACCAGTAACATGCATTTTACCTTGGAATTAGAACATGGCCTCAGCAAGTCCTGAGAGGACAATGGCACTGTGGTCTGAATACATTCAGAGTTATAGAGAAGATATGAACACAGAATAGAATTATTACCTAGTAGGAACTGGGTGACCTCGACACTCTTATATGACAATTCACATTGGAAGTACAGACTGTTCTGTTGCTCTCACAATGTGAAAAACCCATCTTAGTTCTCATCAAATACAATAAGATTTCAGGGCTTAAAACTAGCCTGAGGTCTCCTTTGTGTGAATATGGTTATAGCTGATTAATTGCTGTCATTTAAATACAATGTCAATGTTCAATGTCAGAAAGCAAGTTGGGACAGTATGGAATATGCAAAAAAAACAAACAAACAAAAAAGTGTGTCTTACATGTACGTTGAATTCTTGAAGTTTAATTGCAGACAGTCTTCTTCTTTCCTCGCGGTTCAAGTTCCACTTGATGCAGGGTCCGATCGTACCCACGAAGACACGATGAGGGAATACTTTGACTGACGTGTCCCAACGCCTGTCGTCAAAAACACACACAAGTCGATGCCAATTTAGAGACACCAATCAACCTAACCCACATGTCTTTGGACTGTGGGAGCAAACCGGAGTACCCGGAGTAAATCCACGCAGACACTGGGAGGACATGCAGACTCCACACAGAAAGTACCCACTCCACTCTGTGATTGAACCTGGGACCTTTTTGCTGCGGTGCTACCCACCGAGCCACTATGTTGCTTGTTTAATTGCAGACAGTATGAACCAAAAATAATTTGTGTTTTGTTCAACTTCATTTAATTTATCAATTATCAGGTCGGCAACACATTCCAAAGTTGGGACAGGGCAATTTAGGGCTAGTAATCCGGAAAATGTGTAATGAGTAAACAAACTACAGTCGAATCCGGTTAAATGGACCACCGGTTAATGGGACCAGCCGCTTATTTGGACCAAATTCTAAAGTACCGAAACAAATCCTATTATAAACGTGCAATTTTATTTACTTATTTGGACCAAAATTCTGCTTAATTAGACCAAAGAACAGGAGAGCAAAAAAGAAAAATAAGCCACAATTCGCCACCTAGTGAATCAGCGATTTTTGGGATCCCCGGGAGAATTTATGCTTTTATCAAAAGTCAAAAAACCCAAAAAGTTGTGTTGACAAGAACAAAACCAGGAGGAGGTGAACACGCCCACCACTTTCTTGATTTTGTTCAGTGCAGTCCGTCAAGAGAATGCTGGAATTTGACTGGAATTTAGTAAGAACTTGTTTTTTTTTTTTACAGTATTATGCTTTGCATGCTGAGTATCTATACACTGTGTTGTAGATCGTTTCGAAAAACTTGGTTCCAAATTTTTTTTTCAATAAACAAAGTTCGTAAGCAACAATAGTTCTTGTTTGTACGCTTTATATACTATATACTTCTATATACTATATACTTTATATATGTACTATACGTGTATATCACACAATAAAGTTAAAAAAAATGTAATATGTTACATAAATTATAGCATGTCCCATCTTGTCTCCTATAGGACATGTTCGTTTAATCGGACGAGCAGGTTATTAGGACCAAGACCATCGCATCCCGATGTGGTCTGATTAACCGGAATCGAAATGTATATAAAAAATATAAGAAACTATCTGAAGTGATTTCAAACAAGCGATGTGAACAGGTAAATATAATCATGATTTAATACAAAAAGCAGTATCCACAAAAGGTTGAGTCTTTGATGAACAAAGATATTTTAGATACGGAAATGTTTAAAAACAATGTACCGCAAATAAAGATTGTAAGGAATTAGCATATTTCTCCCACTACAATGCATAATATGATTCAAGGAATCTGGAGGAGTTGTAAAGATGTGTAAGGGTCAAAGTTGCATAAGGCACTGCATCAAAAACCACCATTCAATAGCTGATATAACCACATGGACAAATATCTTTGTCTAGCATGTGCTTGGAGGCATCAAGGATGGACCATCACACATCATCATCGTTTGTCATCATTAATGATTAGTCCAGGTCTTTTTGGGAAGAAAACAGATGACATGTGCTCTTAAAAGGACCATCCAAATGGTTATCAGCAGCAAGTCCAAAAGTCAGGGTATGTCATGGTATGGGGACAGTGCCATTGTAAAATGTCATTTGCAATGACTTGCAAAGACTTTTAACTTTTCCAGGGACATCCATGCATTTTTTTCAACAAGGCAATGCAAAACCACATGCTGCACACAAGGTATGGCTGTGGAAGGAGAGGGTACAGGACTAGCCTGCTTGCATTCCTGAATTGTGCCCAATATAAAATGTGTGGAGTATTTTTAACAATGGAAATATCTTACTGTTACACATCTTGGGATGTGTTTTAGGAAGAACAGGACAAAATAACACCTGATACACTAAATTGCTTTGGATCCTCTGTGCCCAAGCATCTCTTAAGTGTTGTAAAAAAGAATGGCAATATTACAAAGTGACAAATGCTTTACCATCCCAACTTTTAAAAAATATATTGTAGACCTGATATGCAGGAATGGATGTGTATGAACAAATGAAATTAGGTTGCCCAGACAAAACATGAAATACCATCATATTGTCTACAGTGAAGTAAAAGTTATTACATTTATTTAGTAAATTTATTTATTTTTTGTATTTGAAATTTATTTTTTAGTTTTGTGCATTTTCTTTCACTGCCTCAACTTCTTCTAAATTGGTGTCGTAGTTTAAATTGTGTTACAATACTTTTGCCACTATTTTATTTCTATTACTTTATTACAATATTCTCTGCCTGAGGTCAGTGTAATTATCATGCTCTCACTGTTGTATCTCACTGTTTTATTGATTAAAATGTGACTTATAATAGGCTGATAGACTATGTGGAAGTGGTCATTACAATTAAATAAATGCATTATTAAGTTCATAACCACACTGGGTTTAAGTACATTATTGCTGAGCCTTCTCTTTTGGTTTAAAGATGAAAGGGGTAACCACCTAAAGGCCGAATATAAGAGTAATTAAATGACTCAGTAAATTATATACACAGCAGTGTGACCACAGAAGGAAATGGTTCCATTTTGGAAAAATCATTGTGCTGGGGGACACTCTTGGCCTGTGTCATGTGTAATGTGACTGCAGTTACAAATTTACCCACATTATTGTTTTTATTTTTCATTTTTGTATAGAATAACTTTGCCTACAACAATAAAAAAAAAATCCAAGCTAATTTGTACATTTGTTTTTATTAGTGATTGAAAAATTAGTTTACACCTATTTAGTATACATCTGACTGCTACAGCTACCGCTAGCGTGGCCTGCTACATCCTATAATACTGGGCATTTCTGCTTTTTGTCACAGAAATTCAAATTCGTATTTGACATTATATTATGTTTTATTTTGAATTAATATATACTTTGGGCCGCATGGTGGCTTGGTGGGTAGCAACGCTATCTCACAGCAAGAAGGTCCTGGGTTCAATCCCAGGGTGGGTCAGCGTGGGTCCTTTCTGTGTGGAGTCTGCATGTCCTCCCCATGTCTGGTTTATGAGAGTATAGTGGAACAAAAACTTTTTAACAGACGTGAATTTACAATGTTCAATTTAGAATCAACTGCTGTTTGCATGAACGAAAACATATCTTATAATAGGTAAAAAGCTTTTTTATTATTACAGTATGTTAAGTGTGTTGAATTTAGTTTCAGACTGTAACAGCTGTCATATAACATAATAATTGTTATTGTTAGGCTTTTTCTAAACCATACCAGAAAAAAACTAATTTTGAGGTTGGTGTCCACATCTCTGGTCATGTACATCTCTGGTCATGTACATCTCTGGTCATGTACATCTCTGGTCATGTACTCTGAGAGGGGGGCTATTATTGAACTAAGAGAACCAAGATGGCTGATTTGATTAATTTCCTAATGTTTTGACCTAGCTGTTAGGGGGTGTTATGAGCAGTGGTTCCATGAGAGTATGCACACATGACAAACTAGTTTCAGAAAAGCAGGAGCAGCTTGCACAGTTTTGTTTTTTGCCATCCAGAAATAGGTGGTACCATCACTACACACTCCTCTCTTTGCCTAGTCCATTTCCAGGTATTTAGCAAAATGAAATTTGTTGTCTCACACTCATTAAGCGTCCTACCATTGACAGCCAGCCACTATTGCCTTGGTTTGCAGTGGTGTCGTGAATCCTGGACTGCTGTTGATTGGAACTTTATTGTTTTTATTGATAAATTTAGGTTCTGTTTGGGATCCAACCCAGGTTAAAGTGTTGAGGGCTCATGGGGATCGTTTCAATCCAGCCATTGCCCCAGCTGCTGGTATGGTGATTTGGGACATCTTGCGACTACAGGTGTTGCCCACTGGCACCTGTCATCAGAATGATACAACCTGGCAACTTGGATTGACACGTAGACACTTATTATATAAGTAGCAGTGCATTTGGATTCTAGCATAATCCAAAACAAAATGCTATGGAGAAATTAAAATCTAGGGTTAGGGTTAGAGTTAGACTGAGAAAAAGTGTTGGATGGCTGAAATAATTTGAAGAAGTTATTTGTTTTTAAGGCATTGGATTGGCCTGTAGATGCATTTCAGGCCTCTGTTTTCACTCCATTGCTCAAACACTGCACTA
The DNA here is from genome assembly GCA_034779995.1 of Parotocinclus haroldoi. Taxonomy (NCBI): domain Eukaryota; kingdom Metazoa; phylum Chordata; class Actinopteri; order Siluriformes; family Loricariidae; genus Parotocinclus; species Parotocinclus haroldoi. Next base: position 28,247 of record JAUZST010010127.1, on the reverse strand, counting down.
GCTCTTCCCTCATTAATGTCTGAAGTTAAAGGATGATTGTAGCATTTTCTGTAGCTATACCAACACCCTGGAATAGTCTTCATTTTTGTTTCAAAGCCTCCCCACAACAAAGGGTTAAGTCAAACTTAAAAACTGATTTATTTTCGAAGCATTTTCAACGTCATACTCTGCACTACTCTTGGCGTTTCTTATGGCTTGACAATTTTTACACTAACTTACCATTTTCATTTTTTAAGGGATTTTATTAGTTAGATTTTAATCACTTTATATCATCCCTGCTGATTTTCTGTGAATCAATTTAGTACTTACCATCTCTTAAAGTGCTAAACTAATATAGATATCATATCATATAGATATATCTTGTCTTTGTTTTATGTGTCACAAGCTCTGTTAACATGCTGTGACATTAAGACAGGGAAATTTTCTATGATAATATTTTTTCTTTTATTAAATACCTTTGTAATTGTACCCACAACAAAAACACAGCAATAAACCTAATTAAACCCACAGAGCTCACCACAAACACTTGCATTTGCACAACTAGATTCGTGACAATGTGAAATAATATCTTAATTTGTATTGGTGTAATGGCAGCACCACCATTTTGGCTGTTAAAGTAGCCAAACTGAAAGGGAAGGCAATACAATCTAAATGAACAGTAGGCAGCACTTGGAACAGCTTATTGAAAAGTTACTTTGGGACATTGATTGTGATTAACCGCTGCAGTGACTCCCAGCTGTTTCCAATTTAATCTCGATAAGGGCATAGTGAGGAAGTGTGAGAAGTGTTGTGTAACCAGATTAGTAATAACAATTTGGAAGGTTTACAGAGCAAACATTTAATTGTTGTAATAGATACTGGCATTGTCAAGTATAAGCTAGGAAAATGAAAGAGAAAATATGTATACTCATGTGCATACATCTTTGTAACCCCTTGTTTCTCCAAAGGCATGCCTGGAGACTTAGCTCAATATGGGAAATTTCTAGACTGAGATACCATACTACAGTGACTTATCTTAAGAAAACATAAGAGTCTGCTTCATAACTGTTAAGAGACAGACTGAACAGCACACCTTGTTTGAGCGATCAGGGGATTTGCACTTGACACTGGCACAATATTGCCTTTGCATTTCACCAGTGATGTCAAAAAGTATGGTTGTTTTGGCTTCTCTCATTGTTCCACTGGTGTAATAACGTGTAACACGTGAGGCCCTTTTTAGGGTTTACATATGTGAACAGGGGGTTGCAACCAAGTGCAGAGAGCAGGGCTTTGCAGAAAGGAGGGGGCATGAAATGTGTGTGGGAGTGAGTACAAAAATAAGAAAGTGAACCAAGGTAGGGATTACCACTGATGAGCCACTGAGTGGGAAGACCAGGTGGTTGTTGGGAAGAGATTGCTGTTTTAGCACAGACCTCACAGGTCAAGACGAAGTGTTCAACATCTTTCTCCATCAGAACTGTCGCTGGAGGAACCTCGAACCATCAAAATCTGACTCTTAGAAAAGGTCATTTATCTCAGACTTTTTGATTTTACGCTAGGGACTCCTTATGGGGGCCTCTAGTACAATCTTTCTCTAAATAACTCACGCAAAGGTGTTACCAATACTGTACTTCGCGCCGGGGCACTACAGATCACCAATGGAATTCTAGAGTAGGGGAGTAAATAACTGAACAAGCAGGTGAATCTCGTCTGTGAAAATGAGTTTGTTGTACCAATCCCAGCACGTTTTGCAGACCAGGTTTGCCCTCTAGTGTCGGGCCTGGTACTGTATACTCCTTAATAGCCCTGATCTGAACCCTGTTTATCTAGAGAGTACAGGAATTGTACCATACTGGAATCCTTACTGTACGTTTCACCACTGTTTTTGACCTGGCCATAAAAAAATATTTGTAATATTTACATCATATTGTACCGCATTTTAAAAATGTACATGTACAATTACACAAAGTTTTTGTATTTCTTTTATTACTACTGTGTTGTGTTGAATTGTATTTGGCACCACACTATAAACAGATACCTTCTTGTGCTGTTTTAATATGTGGTGCACAGTGGTGAAACGTCATATTCATCCTCCGCAAAGGATAGTTCTGTATCATAAATCACTTCTATTAGCGTAAGGTTTGTTTCAAGTTGATTTTCTAATAATATTTGTTAAATGTTTATTTCAATTTTGTGGTCAAGTAATGTGCCAAATGTGACTGGAAATTTTTACTGATTGACAGCAGAGAACAATACTGGGTCAGAGAGTCTCAGTGCCCTATATTTCATTGCAGGATTCTATAGGAAATCCATTCATCAAATGTGGTACAGCAAGATGTCATAGGGAAATGCATCCCACTGCGGCATAAAGAAGTCCACACGACAAGGACCAAACAGTCTCATACATAATACAAATGTAATATTCCACAAGTTTAAGGCTTACTTCTAAATATGGCTGCTGATGGGTCAACTGCTTCGAACTGTCTATGATTTATTTTGCTGTTAGATACTCTTTTAAATGTCAGTTAGATTACAGCTGTGCTGGATAAGATATCAGGACACACCTACCACATTTATCTAACACGCATTCTTAATTGAAATGCAGCCAACTCGTGGCATTTCTGCTTTTAACAAAGCTGTGTTGGAAAGATTTAAAAAAACTTAAACCTCGCCCTGTCAAATTGATTTATTAGTGAAGCGCTTTGAATCTACCATGAAAATAACTTCATTTGAAACCTTTAAGTAGACCTGCAGGCTACTTTTCTCTGTTGTTCAGGCACTTGTAAATTACGCTGAGCGAGATGGTAGATATGTTGCCTTCCTGGTAAACCATCATGCATTCAGTTTACATCTGCTTCTTCTGGTGAGGGGTGTGGTAGAATCATTCATTTCTTCTCTATCACATACTCATTATTTTCTAAATGAAATGAATTGATCATGGTTCAGGCGTCTGTAAATTACATACATAATGAGTTTTAAAGAGGCAGTAAGCAGAAGTAATATTTGATCACTGTTAATTCACTAATTTCAACAACTTTTTACAGTACATTGTATTCGATCGGGATGCCGTTTGGAATATTTTACTATTCATCTTCAAACTGTGCTATAGAAATAAATGAGGCATGAATCCTGCACCTGACACAGGTACACAACAGACTGGGTATCAGTCCATTTCAGGGTCCTAACACAGCACACAAACTTCATGTTGCAAGACTCACCCAGTAGTGAGCGTAGTTTCTTGCAGAGTGATTGTGTTCTGTATGCTTCTTTCTTCTGAAAATGTGCAGCAAAAATCTCGAGTTACTAAATTTAAAAAATATTTTTTACTTTGCTTGGCTAATACACACACAAAGTTTACTCCATTTCCCATCATCCCCTGCAGCAGAGCCCCACCAAGAGTCAGTTGAGGTAGATTAATATACTGTAGCTTACAGCACATACAAAGATCAGCAGTTTATATATGACCACTTTGCTCCCTTTTCTCCAGACATTTCATTAATTTTCACTCCAGCACCAGGTTTTTCAGCAGCCCTTGCTATGGCTGATAATGCTTCGTCCTGCAGCTTCTAACATGCGGCACTGTACATGTGAGGTATCATGCAGAGGGACTTTATGTAGCCTGTTCACCGGGGTGTAATGTCTAAGAGTCAGTAAACAATAAAAGCCAGTGTTAAATGATGAACGGCAGTGTTGTTTGGCTGGAGCGATTTGTTTAGCCTCTTGGGTATTGATTCTAAGCTGCCCAATACTAAAGAAGATAAATGCTTAGGCTCTGTTGTATCCAAGCGCTGTATACATAATGAAACTGAACAAACTCTACCTACCATTTTATACATAGCGTGTGCAAGATGTGGATTCTGTTCTGTTCTGTTAAGCCAAGAGTTAAATGTTACCAAAGCTACACCAGTGATAGATACCTTTTGATTAATATGATATGATTTTCACACTCATTGACCTAAAGGGAAATTGTTCTATTCAGCCATAAACATTTGCTTTATGGCTAAATTGTTGCTTGTCTTAATAAATATTTCCTTTCAAAAACACATCTAGTGCAAAAAAAACACCTGTTGACAATATGGCTGGTGTATATATTTGGTGCTTGCATGTCTTCTCTTAGTAATAAGCTATGCTTTCAGGAGTGATGTGATCCTATTGGCAACTTGTAAATGTGCTTTTGGTGACCTTTACTTCAGAAGTAATGTGAAGATTCACACATCTTGCTGATGAGAAGCACAGAGAGGCTGAGAGGTCTGCTGGCAGAGATGAGTAACAGAGTATCAATCATCCTTTATCTCTGTCTGTCTGTCTAGTTGATTATCTAATGTGGAATTTATGCTTCAATGACCTGTTGGAGTAACCAGGAGATTTCCATTAGGTGTTTCCATTTCTGTTTCTGAACACCCTGCAGATTAAGATTCACTGCTTAATCCACACAAGAGATGGTAATTATTAAGATGAATCTTTTGGGGATGGGGGCACTACCATTTAGTCGCGCTGTAGGTGAGCCAATGCTTTTTTACAACTTGCAGCCATCCATTGCTCCTTTTCAAAGGCAGGTATTGGACTAATATTGGGTGAGAGTATGACTCTATAGAGGAGTGTACCACTTCTGCTGCAACCATCCACAAACTTTGTCATCATGTAAGATGGCCAAATGGGGTTGGGAGATCATCCACCATTGCTGTTTCATTATTCAATATTTGATTTTAAAATCTCCTGGGAGGGCGACCAGTCGGTCAGGGAATCCTGCGTTGAAGTCCTGGGTCAGGTTGATGTCCAGCACGTCCTTGGTGACGACCTCCCAATCCCAATCCCAGACAACCAGACGGCGAGTCCAATAGGTGCCGGACAGTGTAGACGGGAGCCCCTTTGATCATCTGTGCCAGAGGTGGCTTGACAGCAGGGGTCTCTTCATCCAGCACTCCCAGGGTGACAGGCCTAAGGAAGGACACATCGAAAGTGGGGTGAGGAAGACGAAGGACTTTATAAGTGTTCCTTAATTCCGTTCCTTAACCTGGCTGGGATCTGCCTGTAGTCCGTCTGAGCCTTGTACCTTCAGATGGCCTGAAAGATGTGTCAATGGGCCTGCTCCCAGACAGTCTTGCTGCAAAGACGAACATGGACTGTCTCAAATGCTATTGGAAGTTTGGGAAAAGGCAGGAATTTCACAGCTCAGGAGAACCGGTTGACGGTGGTGAGGATGGGTGATCTGAGCCCATGGGCGAGGTCTGAAGATCTGAAGGAGGCTGGCTGAGGGTGCGTTCCCGGATATCTTGGGTCATGTTGGGCCACAAACAGCATTGCTGGAGACAAGACATTGTTCGAGATGCACCATGGTGGCCTGATGGATGGAGCATGAACCTTCTGTGCGGGGCATTCATGCCGGCCATTGCACCCTGTGTCTTTTGGTGTACCTCCCACTGAACGGCCAGTACGAAGCAGGAGGGTTGAAAAATGGGTCCCTCGACAGCTTTGGACTGGGTGGTGTGGCTATGGTGCTGGTTGAGGTTGTGGTCCCCGGGTCAGTAGGTGATAAAACGAAATCGGGAAAAGAAGAGGGAGCAGCAGGCCTGTCGAGCATTAGGTCGTTTGGCAGCTTTGAGGTTCTTGGGGTTCTGGTGGTCCGAGAAGATTGTGAAGGGGTGTGACCACTTGGAATTTTAGTAGCTCCTGGTCGCGGACTGCATAATTCCTTTCTGGGGAGTGAGTTTGCGTGAGTAAAATGCCATGGTGATGGAGCTAAAGGAGGAGATAAACTGCCAGCTAAAATTGGCAAACCCCAGGTCTTTTGAGAATGGGCAGAGGTTACTGCCTCAATATATCGAGGGTTCCTCTCGACCTGCCAAAGCTTAAGTGATGTGGTCCAGCATGGCGTGGTCCTCAGTGACTAACAGAGGGTACACTCAAACCCTGGGGGGTTTGGCTTTGGGTTTAAGGTTGATGTCACCGTCCGAATCTCGGTGGGGAGGCAATATATGATTCAATATATGGTGGTTAAAGTAGCATATAAGTTAAATTCCCTGTCTTATTGCCTTTCAGTCTAAAAGACAAACTTTCACAGGAAAGAGTTGCTGAGTTGCAGAAATGGTTTTGATTTGTATTTGCCGTTTGTGGGGTTTGACTCTGCCATTATAATTTCCACACTTGTTCCAAGATCACTGCATGGGAGATAAAAAAGAAAACTGGCCAATTTCACTGCTGTCATCTGTACTGAGAGATGAAGGCCACTGCTGCTTACGAAATGCGAAAGAAAAACATGACTGTTTGATAATAAATATACACGCTTTGTCACTCTCACAATCTTATTTCACTCTCACTGAAGTTCTGTGGCAGGCAGACTATTGCATCTAAACAAATGTTAAAATAAAACATTTAAAGAGTGATTTCTATACTTAGCTCAAAATGACCAGTGATGTAGGGATACTGAGTGTAAACATGGATGCTATTGTGATGTCTACTGATATATCTATATTATTTAATTATGTAAACATTACGCTAGTTACACTGCTCACAAAAATTAGGGGATATTTCAAAATGAATATAAAGCAATTAAAAAACTAAGTGTTTCATTTTATGTCATTAAACAAGGTCATCGGTAAAGCAAATTAAAAGTCGAAGAAAGTTGTTTGATTATGCAACTGAGAGCAAACTCAATAATTGGGATTAAGAAGGAACTTATTCATAGTGTCAAAAGTATGTAGTAGGGTGTATGATCAAGCAAGACTGCCAAAACACACTGACAGTGATGGGACATGGACAAAATCAGACTGTTAATTTTGAAATATCCTTCAGTTTTTGTGAGCAGTGTATCTGTTTTTGCTAGCTGTACATCCCAGGAAAAAAATGCTGAAATTTGTCAGAAAAAGCATGAAGTGGCCAAATTACCATCAAAATTCATAGTAGAACTGTAAAATAATTTATGCTCAGTTCATAATCAACCAAGTTTACAATTGTACTATGAATTTTGATAGTGGAACCGTGCAGTGTATGGTTACACTATGAAAGTTCATATTTAAACTGTCAAGCTATTTACAGTTTTTCACAGTACCTTTTTCCTTGGATGCACAATATAAATCTAAACAACAAAGTTACAATAAAATCTGAAACACTCTTAATCAAACTAATTTCAAATCACCTGGTTTGTACGAGTGCACAAGTGATTAGCCCCAATAAAATTTGCTCATTCACCTTCCAGATCACACTCCAGGTTGATTATTTCAGTATAAGAAAGCTGTTCTTTGTGGATTCCACTACATGTAGTGTATGTTTATGTAAATAATTCGACATGGTTGAAAATGTGCTTGAAAAATTGCTCTGGAGTACAAAAGCAGAAAGGAACAAGTTATAAAACAAGTTAAAAGTGTTGACAGTCGAAAATTGTCAGGAACAATCAATATGTTTCCAAAATGGTTTTTGAGACCTTCTCTGATCTTTCAAACAAGAATTCTGATACAGCCTACCTGGACCTGGTCTAGGTTCTTTAAGTTTGGTTTTACAATCTAGGACCAGTATCTGGCACAGAAAGTCTGGTGGGTAGCATTTGACTCATGGAAATAGACAAGGATATACTTCAAACACAAATGCCAAGAATAATTTGATCTCAAACTACTCATATTCAGTACCGTATGTACTCTAATAACACTTCAAAATAATCTAAAGAATTTAAGCCTATTGCATCCTTTGGCATAATTTACGGATAAAATAAAATACTACCTTATAGCAATACAAAACACTCACCAGGGACAGGGACTGCCTGAAAAGAAAAGATGCAGGGTGATCTATTATCTAGGCAAACCTGTCAGTAATGATGTCTGTTAGACTATGAATAAATCATTTTCAATTAAATTTCATTCACCGTAACTACAATGGCTAACAATGGGCCATACAGCTGTGTAACAATGCTGACAAATCGAATGTCTTGAATTATGTCAACCAAATCATGTCAACAGGTCCCACAGACCATTACAAAAAAACAGGTTGAGCATGCTCATTGTGTTTATACTCTCTCCCATGATTAGATAAATGCTGATGGGGCTGGTTCCAAGCAAAAAACTGCTAGGAGAATTGCTGGTCTCTTGGAACAGGTACAGGAATATATTTAGTACGTAATGGACAAGTACATTTGAAATCTAAAAAAAGGTAGTAAAATGCAAATCTGAAAAAGTAGTTTTTTATAATTGATATTAATGAAAAGAACGTTTATTTTAATAAAATTCAAAACTTTAAAGCTACATATTTATATAAACTATTATACTGCCAAAAAGTATAAGGTGAAAGGGTCAGAACTATTTGCCGTCACTCCAAGGAAAGCTACAACTGAAAACACTACCACGCATGACTGGCCTCATCTGGAGCATGCCCCTTAAGTTATCTGTCATTTTTAATAGATGACGGTTGCCTGGACACTCCCAGTGATCTGTGACCCAGAGAGCAATGTGGTTAAAATAAATTCACTTGCCTTTTCTTCAGACTTGGTTGGCTTTAAATGCCCCAGTGAGTGTCCAGTGTCAGGATTCATGCTATGTTAGGAAATAGACAGAAGTAGGTGAAACTAGTTAGTGTAACTTTAAATGACTTTGACGTGGGAAAATGTGAAAAGATTTGAGAAAAGATTCACATAAAAGTTAAATGGACATATAAGAACATTACTAAAATAGAAGTATTTGAGTACACTAGTACACTGTACCTAGCTGAGGCCTGTACTTAACTCCTTCAGACACCTCTTAACAGAATATCACTCTGACATAACAGACTATATGACCTCACATTCATGTTCCAAAAATCTATCTAAGACCTAATTTCTACAGGACGGAAATGGGTGAAAAATGCATATTAACATGCATGCAAAAAATGCAATAGATTTTAATTGCAAACAGTATAAACCTGACATATTTCATGTTTTGTATGGTCAGTGTCATTTTATTTGTTAACATCCATTTCAGGCCTGCAACATACTCCAAAAAACTTGGGACATGGCAGTTTATAGCTAGTAATGAATTAAAAACAATTGAACAAATGATGTGACTGGTGATGTCAACAGGTGATTATACTCCCACAGTTGTTTGGTACAAAAGTAGCATCCAGGAAAGACTGAGTCTTTTATGAGCAAAGATGGCCAGAGAAGCTCCAGTTTGTCAACAAATGTGTGAGACAATTATTGAAATGTTGTACCAGCCCTGCACTGAAATGCAGTGTACCTCAAAGAAAGTTTGGAATGGGTTTCTGTATTTCTCCCTCTACAGTGCATAATATTATTAAACAATTCAAAGTATTTCAATCACTGCATTCAACCATAGCTGATGTGCCCATAGGTAAGGAAATACTTTTGCAAACACCCAAGCACTACAATAAAGACTTTTACCACTTAAAGTAAAAGTGGAAAATGTTAACCATATCCAGAAGTGGCATCAACTTATCTGGGTTTGGATGGACCATAACATGAAATTTGCAAATATGTATTGGGGTCTGATGAATCAGTTTTCCAGTTTTTTTTTTTTTAAATATATGTCACGTGCTCTGGATCAGAGTCTCCAAGCACCATCCAAACTGTTATCTGCTGCAAATCCAAAAGCCAGGGTCTTTCACGGGTCATGGTGCCCTTGGCAAAAGTAATTAACATTTTTATGATGGGAGCATAAATGCAGAAAATTACAGAGTTATTAGAGCAACATATGCATATCTTTTCCAGGGGCATCCATGCATGTTTAAGTAAGACAAGGCAAAACTACATGCTGTTCCCAATAAAGAATGTGTAGAAAATGTTAAAACAAACAATTATACTGTTAACTGTACTGTTGAACATCTAAAGAAGTGTGCAGGAAGAATGGGATGAAATAACACCTGAAATTACTTACACTAAATGATAAATGCTTTAACGTCCAAACATTTTTGGAATATGCTGAGGGCCTGAAATGCAGGAGTAAATGTTTATTAACAAATGAAATTGAAGTTAAGCAAACACAACATAAAATATCTCAGGTTCATACTGTCTACCATGAAATAAAAGTCCAAGTAAACGTATGAGGCACTGTGTTTTTTGTTATATGCATTTTCTGTACTGTTTCTTTTTTTCTTCTTTTTTTATGATGTGAGGCTGTATAAAATATGGTCACTGTTGACAATGTAGTGTATTTAAAATTATTTTTCTTCATTATAAGTTAAATAGTACAAAGCAGTAAAATATATAAAATAATTTAAATATGATTAGATTAAAATATTTTTCATCTTTTGTACATTTAATCAAAATCACATATTCACAAAAGCAAAGTTGAGTCAAATTTGCTAGTCTGATTAACCAAGCAGGAAATGGCTCTAAATATAAATGCAAAAAACCCCCCCAAAAAACAAACGACCCACACCAAACTCCCTGGAGTCAATCTCAAACAGGTTTCTGTAAATAGTAGTATATTTATTAATGCACTGTATATGTCCGATGAGAAATTAATTCGAAATTCAGGAAGTACAGCATGATATTGTCTTTCATTTATGTACATACATATGTAGCTTCCACACACTGCATTCTGCTTCAAACAACAAAATGTAACATTTGTTCTCTGACACAAGCAATAACAATAAGTACATGGAGAAGTTGCAGTATATGTTGCTTATCCAGGCATCCCTTGGGCAGTCACCCTTTATCATAACCAAATGTTCCACTCTGCTTGCTACATTTCAGTGGTGAATAGTGCATTTTATATGGAACTCTACCAGACTGTATAATGGTGTGAACCCATGCAAGAACGTTGTCTATAGGACTTGGACTCATAGCCACACATTCACAAATATGCTCACATTGACTGGATTTAACTGAAACTGAGACTAAATGGGTGCTGTAAAACATTTATTTTTCAAACTTGATCTTGTAGAGTTATTTTATTTTTCCATTACACATACACTAGTTATTTTCGCAGCAGGTCAACTTGCTCACAATAAATACTGAATAACATAAAGAGTAAAAAGCAAAATAAGAGGGGAGATTCTATGAAATGAAATATATTCCAAAATTTGTTGCATACACAGTGAATGGGTAGGTGAATAATTCATTTTACATTTAAACAGTAATAATATTTTGACCATTAAAAACATACAATCAAAAGTATCTTATAAATTCACGTACCAAATATTAATATTAACTTCTGAAATTCAGCTACTACACCTTTGATAAAATACAGTATTAAACATTTCTTTAATATTACTATTCAATATGATTCTAGTCTACAGTGCCTATAGAAAATCCTAATTACAGTTTGTGACATTACAAAATGAGAATAAAAACCTTGAAATGAAAATAAAAACTGTATAGACTTTCTAAGTACAAACAAACACGATCATACTGCATACTGCAAGTGACTTCCAGTGGACATACATTGTGGAGATTTTGATTAGAATAGATTTGGCTGTTTCTTGATAATTCCCATACTAGTAGTGCATAGAATGCAGGGGATTGACAATGATGAGTGACATGCATTTAACAGGCTTCGGGGTAGATTATTTCACGTTGTATAACACGTTCTGTTAAAAGTCAGTCTATAGTGATTTGTTACTGTTACTGTTGATACTGTTCCTTAAGGAACTGCAGAACATTCTTTCTTAGCCGGAAACGTCTATGGAAACGAAACAGTACTGAAATATTGAAACCTGCTACCATATAAAATACTGAATGTGTCTTGACATATGAGAGTAACTGTATTTTCTACTGCTTTGGAGACAGACAAGGGTCTGCTTGAGGGAGATAGTCTTATCTATTCCTGAGATAAAATGTCACCTTAAGAAAAAACAGAATCAGTGTTTAATGACTCCATACTACAATGACAACAGAATGCCCCAAAGCAAACCTAGTGACCACTCTCCGGGAATCAGACGTCATGGTTCCAATACATAACACATAAATAATGATACAATTAAAATCACTTTTCAGCAGCAACATGTATATGTTTAGAAATAGCTGTTTTTGCTGGCTTTGCTATTAAGCATTACTTTAACTTGCATTGTGTGGGTAAATATTTGTGGATAACACTTACTCAGTTCCCTTCACCTTCACTGTATGCTGTAGCAGTAAGAATCCTCTTCAGCTAAATACAGGATCTCAGCTCAAAATACATAGTGATCTCAACACGTCTGACAAACTTAGATTGGTCCATTAGGTTGCCAGATGGTACATTTGATTAATCACTCCAGAAAACACATTACCACTGCTTCAGTGGCTCCACTGCTCCACTTCAACCACACCTGCCATTGCTCATGGTGATCTTAGCCTTGTGTGCATCTGTTCAGCCATGGATCAGTGGAGATTCTGATTGTTCTTATACTTACATTGCTTAAAGAGGCAGTTTGGATAACTGCAGTGAATGTTGCATTTCAACATGCACTGGCACATTGACTATGTGAACTTGTATGACCTACTGACTTGCATCTAGGCTGTTGCTGCTTGAGACATTTCCATTAAACAGTTACAACATTTACTGTTTACATGGGTTCTATTAGAAAGCATTGAATTAAATGACTTATTGCAAAGGTGGCAAACTGATACTGTTGAAAGTTGTTTAGTAGGATTCAGTTAGTCAAGCATTCATAGTGGTGCTTAAATATTTGTGAACTCTACCAAGCATGACCCTGACAGGTATTAAGGGAATAGAAATGAATTAATGTTTCAGTTGTTTACTTCAGTTCTTTATCTGCTCTTAAGGCTTGTGTGAAACTCTAGGTAGAAAATTTAGGTAGAACTCCAAAGAAAATCAAGCACCACTGGAGATGCAGAACCTATATGCTGGCATTCTGGCAATTACAGCAGTGTGTTTAAGAGAAATTGCTAAATCCAGGAATCTCTGCAAGGGATATTTACTCCTTGTGTAGTGTATAATTAAATTGTCAGCTTACAAAATCACAGTAAATAAATTCATGCATGGGGTATAAGGAAGCAACACAGTAGTGGAAAGGATGATGGATTCAGGTTTGTTATCATCATAACAAAAATAAAGGCATGGTTTGCTGTATAATACAAATTCAATACTTTAATGACTACCCATACTAAAATCTATACCAACATTTCACAACAGCATTTATCTAAAAATAAATCTCTTATCAGCACCTGAGAAAGCCCTTAGTGTTGGATAAGAACAGGTTAAAATACTCCTTTATATTATTTAATGTCATGTCATGTCAACAGATGGCTATATCTGTGATGTCAAGGTGACATGTGCTGGAGAGCCACATCATCCTGCATTGCTCTCCTTTGACCCTTTTCTCATTTTATCCCATTTTCCATTCTCAATATCTCTATATTTTCTTGTCTACTTTTTATGTTTGATATATGTCATGCTTGATGTAATTCTGCTATTTTGTCCATGGTAGCCCAGTTTGGTATCTGATTCTCTGTTGATAATAGCATTGTCTGTATTGGCTTGTTGTTAATTAATGTTAGTTTTTAGTTGGCTAATTATAGTACTGTCTGTTTGTGTACATATGTTCTAATAGTGTGCTTTGCACATGAATGGTTTAGCACATGGTTAGCAAATGTGTTGAATTAGCTTAGACTGTTCGTGTCTTTGTCAAGTCTAGTTAGGAAATTGTCTATTAGCTTTAGTTTGTTAGGTTGTCCTAGAGTGCTAGCATAATAGCATTGTGTGTTTGAATCTAGGTTTGTGTTAGCATAGTCTGTCAGCATCTCTGTCTCTGTTAGCTTACTGTTTATTCTATGCTCACCTTGTTTGCATAATGTCTAATGTCAAACCTGTTAGGGTTCCTACCTTTCACCCTGGTTGGTAAGGCGGTCTATATCTGGTGCTTAATTTAGGACCTGATTCCGAACATCTGCTTTCCCCGTTACCTAAAGGCGGGTTTAATCATTGTTTGTGGTCAGGTCGTTACACTCGTTCCATCTGCGCACACGTCGACACCGTTGCGATCGCCATTATGGTCAGCTGGTTACGTCCTGGCACTTATAGTGCCGAGTGACGCGTACAGGGGAAACCCCGGAGGTACTTAGTTTTTTAGGGACACACTCAGGGCTTCCCCGACTGTACTTGTGTGCTCCTTGCACGCCTGAGCTCACACTCTTTTCGTCCTCGGCACCTAATGAATCTCACTCCAGCCGGCTGCGCACTCTGATTGACACGCGCCCCAGCTCGGCTTACTCTATACTTACGCTATACGCGTACTTGAGCTCATGCTTGCCCTCTTTGCTACACGATCACTGCATGTTCGCCCTAATGCGCTACGGCGTCTATCGCGAACTGTTCGCACGTTGGTCCCACTCTGGGAGGCAACACAACGGTGCGCCCTTTTTACCTTGCTTTTCATGTGTTTGGGAGCTTCCGTTCCGCCTTTTCCCCCTTTTAGTTTTGTTTCTATATTATTTCCCCATTATTATTATACGCTGTGGGATTTCTCGGTCTCCGCATCTTTGGGTCCTACCACAAATCATAACAAAACCATCCACCTTTGCACATATGCCTGTCTTTTTCTCCCTTGTTCAGAAGTGTGACAGAATGTCAGATCATAAAGGTGACATAGAGAGTGTGCCCCACATACCACAGTGCTTGTGGTCAGACTAATAGGAGAGTGAATACCCTGAGTCAGACCTCAGGAGGGAATATCAGTCTCACTTGTGCATACTGGATTCTGACTTCAGGTCTTCTGACTCATGGTCACTCATGAGTCCAGGCTGAAAAAAAGGATAATGCACAATGCCATGCAATCACCACTGAGCAAGTTGTATTCAGCACTTGCTCTTGATAAATGAATAATACAACCACCATGGGATTAATTAGAACCAATCATATTAATTGAGCTTGTTTTGCTTGCTGAACATGCGTTCAGAAGTATATCGTCTAGTCAAAATGTCTGAAGTTTGTCAAATAGTGCTGAAAAGGTTGACGTTACAGCTGCTTTACACTGGTTAAAAACGTTTTGCATATTGTTAGGGGTATAACAAGGTACACAAGGTGTTACTGAGCTTCTGCAAATAGCCCTGAAAGATTAGGTTATTTGCCTAATGGTTTGTGTTTAGGGGTGTGTTTTGGTGCTTCAGCTTGGTTGATCACTAATCGACAGTACTTGCTACCCACAGTACTTTGCTTAGCACTGCAGCTACACAGCTCATGATAGTGAGCCAATCATCTCATGTTAGCACACTTGTTTATAGTTCACAGGGACATTGTTGGCTCCATATTGTCTAAGCATCAAGCATGGGCATATGGTAGACAACATTACAATACTGACTACTAACTTGCAGGCCTTAGTATGATTGGTTACAGAACTGTGTCAGAATAAACTTTGAGCAGCAAAGGTTCTTCAGAAAGGAACTCTTTCTCCAACTGTATGGCAAAACTATGAGACGTGTAATTTGCAAAAGTTCTCATATGATACTGCTATTGGAGTGATGGGTAGGACGATGAATACAGGAGGTTGATCGACAGCTTAAAGAGCACAATCATCTCCATCTTAACACCAGCAAGACAAAGGGCATTGTGATGGACTTGCATAAAAAGAAGTCTCTTCAATATCCAGTCACCATCCAGGGTGAAATCACTGAGGTGGTAATGATATACAAATGCTTGAGTGTTCGCCAGCGTGATCATTTTGGATGGGAATGCGGACAGTTTGTACAAAAAAGACCAGAGCCATCTCTATTTTCGAACGAGGCTGGGATCTTATGGGTGTATGGCATCAGTTGCTACATACCTTCTATGAGCTTGTGGTACCAAGTTCCATCCTTTGTGTGTTGGGGCAGCAGCATTGGAATAAAATATATTAACAGACTCAATAAGATCCTGAAGATGGCTAGTTCACATAAAGACTTTCAATAAGAACATAGTAGAAATTGTGTGCAGAGGAGGATACTGGCAAAGCTGTCAGCTATTATGACTTCCACCCATTAAATAAAACAGTCACCAAAAGTACAAACAGTTTTCCTGCCTCTGTAGGACCATCTTCCTTGCAGAAATTAAACTGTACAAATTTGTAAAGTAAACGACCATTAACTGACCATGCAAGAATACTATTACTTAATACTGATATTGAGGCACACACAGTCAAGTACAAGACAATTACTAGTTGTATTATCACAAATAACATATGTTGGGTATCAACATGCCTACAAGCTAGAATGTATATATATGTAGTTTTGTGTCCTTTTTGTTTAGACAGCTTCACATTCATTGTTATCCATTATCCATTATGTATGGATAATGTTCAGTTATCTAAATATTTGCATACTGAATTTACATACTTATCTTTATCTTTACAATATTGTATGTTTGCAATATTTTGTGTGCTGTCTGTACTGTGAAGTCAAATACAATGTTTTTCTCCAATACTTTTCACAAGATGACTCACAGCAGCTTCTAAGCCCAGGCCTAGGTTACAATGGAAAGGAAATCTCTTTAAATGTGATAAGGAAGAAACATTGGGAGAATGAAGATTTTTAAAAATCCTATGCCTGGCTAGGCATTAAATTATCTAAATGATAAATGTACAATAACAGTTTAGATACTCAGAGGGTAAATTGGAAATTTTAAACTTGTTTCCCCTCAGAATATTTCCACTAAAGTGCTGTGTTTCCCATTAGTAAATATGCAAATACAGCAAATTGAGACCAGAAACAAACCATTAGGAAGCATAGCCTATTTCCTACAAGCTTGTACTTTAACAACAGCTAGCACTAAGAAATATTCTTTTGAAAATTGATTTTAGTAGTATGTCTCACATTTACTAGTGGATGTCTAAACATTTTAAATTTCAGTGCTGTAGTACTTCATCATATTATATCCAGGCTTTGGGGTTGAGGATTTGGGTGAATTTTGAGCACCTATCTTGGACAACACAGGGCACAGGTATAAGCATGACCTGGATGTGCCAGGTCTTCACAACTGCCAATTGCGCCTTATGCAATGTAAGGGCTGTCTGGAAGGCACAAGCAGAGTTATTTTAGTGGAGGGCTGGCTGACTGCTGCACCTTATATTTAATGCTGTTTTGCTGAAACACATGGTCAACTATCTCTATCCAGACACTGCTGCTTGAATACAGATGGGGAATTAGCAGGGCTTTGACAGCAGGTTGGATGTATAGCTTGACATAGTATATATATATATATGTATATGTGTGTGTGTGTGTGTGTGTGTGTGAGAGAGAGAGAGAGAGAGAGAGAGAGAGAGAGAGAGAGAGATTTACACCAATATGCCAATGTCAGCATGTAATGCTTGTGGAAAACTGCCGAGGTTTCAGACAAGTTGACCTCATTTAGATTGAAATCTTGGTAAGGACATATTTCATATATCATGTGAGAAACAGAGAGCAAAAGACTGTGCGAGGGAGAACCTTCTGTACTCTTCTGTGGTCTATATTGTGTTTTCCAGGTGATTGCATCTATTAGGAGGTTATGGCATTTATTCACCCTTGCTTTCAGGTGTGCAGCCATGTGAGGATACTTTTCACTCCAAAAGCCATGTCTGAAATGTTTATTCTTTACTGGTACCACAGAAACACCACAAACTCAATGTAGCAGGAAACATTTGTAATATTATAATGTGATATAAATAAATATTAATATTTATAAATATTAATGCTCACTTCTGCACTACATCAATTAATTTATTGACTGATTGATTGATAGATGGATGAGTGAATAATGACTTGACTCATAACTTGTTCATTTTCATACATGATTACTGATAAACGAGGGCCTCAGGGAGCTGGAGCTAATCAGTAGCACAAGATGTAAGTACCCAATCCTAGACGGGGTGCCAAGCCATCATAGGGCCCACACACACACACACACACACACCCACAACCCAGGAGAAAACCCAAGCAGACATATAGAGAACATGCAACCTCCGCCACATAAGGTTCAAGTTAATTGCTCTTAATTGAGAATTCATTATTATAACAGTGCAAATTAATATGTGCATTTGCAGAAATAATGCTTGATGCCAAGATTAAGAGGCTAACAAAAAAAATTTAGATTGCAAACCAGTGTTTCTGACAACTCCAGAGGCAAACATGGTGGTTCTGATATTTCACTGCTGCCAGGCAGTCAATCAACACTGAGTTATGGGTTTAGTTTGATTTTCTCCTAAACATCGTAAGACATAAGACTCATTGTGCCTCACAATTCAGTCTGAAGAAGAAGATTTTCTCATGTCCATGTTCTGCAGCTATTGAAGGCAAACCTTTCCAGATACAAATCAAACAAACAAACAACACCACAAAAAACAAAAACAAAACAATTCTAGCTTTTAACATAAATGGTTCTTAGAAGGCTTTAAAATAACATAAATTGGTCAGTTATACAATAGTGCACACATATGGATTGGAGGTTTTAATGCAGGATCATAGTATTGGAATTGAAGCAGAACTGCTTTCTGAAGGAATGTGGTATTGTATCAATGCTGTTTGCCCTTGAAATAAAAGTGTGTAGGGGCTAGTTTGAATTTTGTATTTGCCTAATATAAAACCATAATACATGTTTAACACCAAACACAACCGTGGATGATAATGCCCTGGTAATTGTCATTTTTTGATTTACACTTGCCACATGTCTGTATACATTAATTTACATATCTTTATCAAATAAACATATGTATTAACAATTGCTATTTATGTGTCAAATATATATAAAAAATCTACTTGAACCTTGAAGCCAGCACCTTGTTGCTTAGCAACAACAACAACATTCCTTATCTTTTGTTTAATCCACACAGGGTCGCGGGCCAGCCAGTGCCCACTTGGCAACTCTGGGTGCAAGGGCAGGAACAACAGTAGGTGAGGCACCAATCTATCGTAGGGCACACACACAGTCATGCACACAGTCACACACTAAGGGCTGCTTTTTGGACTGTGGGAGGAAACCAGAGTACCCAGAGTAAACCCATGCAGACACGGGGAGGACATGCAGACTCCACACAGAAGAACCCAGTCCGCTCCACCCTGCGATTGAACCCAGGACCTTCTTGCTGTGATGAAGTGGTGCTACCAACCAAGCCACCATGCTGCCCTGCTTAGATTTACTTTTTGTCTTTTTTTGTAACATTGTTAAAAAAATGCACAACTTGATAACACCGGTTTGGTGGTAAATCTCTGCAGGTTTACATCATTGACCTGCATCAGGGTGCATCAAGCTGTAGTTGAAGTTCAGTAGTACTGTAACATATAAATGCTGCATGGAGTAGTTGTTGGTATTTTAGTGTTGACTTTAGAGTATTTTTTTATTTTCAACAAAGTTGCACCAATAAACAAATGGCAGTTACAAACCAGAATGATTAACAAAGAAAAACATTTAACAAGGAAAAACGGAGAAAGGAGAAGGGCATTAACCAGACCTTATAGGATAATTCCAAACAGTGGAACAGATTCGCTGGGTGTTTGTTGATGCAAATCAAAAGTCAGCTTTTCTAGAGGGAGCAATGAGAACAGTTGAGAAATCCACATCCCCATTTGGGGGCCTGATGAGAGGACCAAAGCAACAATATGCTCTTATTTTGCAGCAAAAAACAGCAAAATAAAAGTCCTTCTCATCCAGTAATAAAATGTTTGTCAATCTGACTGTTCAGCAGATACAATGTGGAAGACATAGTAAACCAAATGTTAAAAATGTCCTCCGTAACAGAATGTATTGCCCTCCACAATGAGATAATTTTGTCACAAGTCCAAAAACAATGGATAAATGTGCCTTTTTGCGCCTGACACTTGAAACACAGGTCTGATCTATCCAGATAAATTCTGTGCAGATGTACTGGTGTTAGGTAGATTCTGTTAATTGAGATACAGTTAGGATATAGACCTGAACAAACAGAAACCCATAGATGGTCAATCTCCAGTTTCATGTCCCTCTCCCAAATCTTTGAAAAATTATCCGGGTAAGTAGCAGGGCAGAGATTGAAATAAATATAAAACACGAGGAAGGACATTAATTCTCAAAACATTTATCGTGCCAAAAAAGACAAAGGAAGAGCACACCAGGCACACAGATCAGTCTTAATCTTATTCACAAGGGGTAGATGATTTTTAGAAAAAAGGTTATTAAGATTTGGCATTAGGAAAATACCTAGATAACTAAACCCACTGATGGCCAAATGAAATGGGAAATCATCCTCAAGATGTCAGAGATGTGAAAAGACCAGTGGGGGTGTTAAACAGCAAAGCCATAGACTAAACCATATACTGGTCAATATTATTCAATAGTACAGGAAGTGATTGAGCAGGATTAGCAAAAGAGCAAAACATCATCGGCATAAAGAGATATTTCGTGATCTTCTATTCCCACTTTAATACCTAAGATGTGTGGAGTAATCTTTACTCTAAGGTTCTGTTCTTATGAGGTCAGCCAGTGGTTCGATTACCAAAGAAAAGATAAGGGGTGAAAGAGGGCACCCTTGTCTTGTACCTCTTTTCACATAAATAGCTTGTGATATTTGCCCGTTGGTTAAAACTGTGGCACGGGGCTCGGAGCTCGGAGTATAGAAGTTTGACTAGATTAATACAATTTGGTCCCAAATTAAATTTCTATAGTGTGGCGAAAAGAAAGGGCCATTCCACTCGGTCAAAGGCTTTTTCTGCGTCAAGTGACACAATAAGAGCCGGGTGTTTGGATGTATTACAACAAAAATGACAAAATCCACTATATTTAGCAAACGGTGATTATTATCAGAAGCATACCTTTTTGTCACAAACCCTTTTTGATCTGGTTTGATTATAGAACTACCTTCAGCCTATGAGCAAGTACCTTAGCTAAAATTTTGCAGTCAGTATTTAATAGGCCTATTGGTCTGTAAAATGCACAGTTCTGAGGATCTTTACCCTTTTCCAAAATTAAACAAATCGTTGCCTTTTTCCAAAGTATGAGGTATTAAGCCCTGGCAGGTCATTTAAGGTCATTAAATACAGATAGTAACATCGGATAAAGCTCAGACCAAAAAGCTTTAAAAAACTCTGATGGATAGCTGACTTTAGAGTATTTTATAGACCTACTCTGTTTGGAAGGTAGATGGAAACCGGAGTACCTGAATGACCATGGGAAACTTCATACATTAACTATTGGTGACAATAAATGCATCATTTTAACATAATAACATACATTGTTCATTAACTTGAATGAAAATGAATGGTTTGAAATAAACTGACAAGATCCCATTCCAAATGTAGATAAAAGTACATTTACCCTGATGCTCACAGAGACCAGTTCTCTAAAGCATAATTTATCTTGATGGAGGAATGGATGAGAGATGACAGCTACATAAATGCCATGCCGCCCAAAGAATTTAAGAATAAGGAAGCAAAGGAATCCTATGGCTGTCTGACTGAAGCCTTCAAATGAATTCATGGGCTGGAGGGAATACAGCTGCCCAATAAAGAGAAATTAGAGAAAATGGTGTGATTATAGAGGTAATGCTGGGGGATAAAATAAATAGTGAGACAGTTCAACATGTTCTGAAGATTTCCATATTCCCACAGCAACATAAACGAGAGAGCGCAAGAGAAGTCACATGTAAGAGGAGACTTTTATTAATTAAAACAGCATTTATGCATCTGCTTTACAAGATGTTTGTGGATTATATTTTATTTCGAATAAGTCCTTTGAAAACTAATAGGCTGTAGGAACTCATGTGAACAGGGCAGTCTTGTATGTACTTACACTTTTGACCACCCTTGATATATCAAAAACCATCATTTACTGCTCAGTCTTGAGATTCTAAGATTCGCATTTTCATTGTTTTACTGCAATTACTTGTGTAGTGTGTGATAAAGAGAAACTCTAGAGAGAATTTAAGATTGTAATTAGAAAAAAAACAGCAATGGGAAACATTATATTCACTTTTTCTCTACATGTGTCACAAACCCTATGTCTCTCCTCCATTTTCTTCCCTCTGTTTTCTTACTCAACCAGGCCTCATACAACAGAGAATACAAGAGCACCACGGACAGATGAACAAGTCACTACTATTAGCAATTACTAGTAGTTTAAAAACTTTTTCTGCTTTTTCTTACTAATTTTTACGATGACCAATTTTTACTTCCCTTCCTATTTTTAATGGGGAGGGTCATGGTGATAGTGCAACCAAAGCCTTCAAATAATTGAATCAATTAATAAGCACTAATATATAAAATTTGAAGAGGAGAACAAACAGTCCCCACACTACCCCATCATGTACACCAAAGGTTAATGTCATGTACCCTAGTAAAATGTCTTTGTAATGTGGCTAAGATAAACTGGAAGAAAAGTGTGAACGGATATTAAAAGGAACATAATATTTTCCCAGACTTTGAAGAAAAATCACTCAGCAGCAAAAAAAAGCCCCACATCTGATAACACAGTTCTATGAAATACGGAAAAATTCACGTTTTAGTAGCATTTCATAATTCATTAATAGTAAATTGGATTCTGAAGGCTTTAATAATGTATTATTTAGTATTAGAGTGTGGCTCTCTGATGATTTATCTTTGTACCATAAATTACCCTGAACTAGAACTGTCACTCTCTGTTAAAAGAAGCAGAAATATGAACACTGAAGTGCCTCCAGCTCTGGATGATACAGGTGAAATATTCATGGGCAGGTTATATATACACGTCATAAAAAATATTAAATTCTAATGAAACCCTTGTTAAGGTCTGTCTGTAACCATTTCAGCCACTCAGATGGTGATCTCATAATATTAATAACTGATTAGTAAATGTGTAACCGAGAGCTTTATTGTCATACCTGCATGCAAATACTGAAAACAATGAGAAATTCAGCGTAGTTTTCATTTATAATGGGATAATGTTTTTGTAATTAATGTATATTGTTTCTTTCCGATTCTGTGAGCAAGCGTAGAAATGTTTGAGGTGGAACCTCCAGAAAACACATCACCGTAAATTATTCACATTGCTGTTAATATGGAAAGACTATTTGCTGAACGTATGTGTGGTTGTTCGTGTGAGAACTGGTATTACAGGTCCTTGTATTACGAATGAAAGAAAACTGAACATTTGATCTGGGTATCCCTTGCTGAAAATTACTTACTGAAAAGTGTAAAAAGCCTAAGCAGAATGCATAGTACAACAGAGTGCATCACTTCTAAAACTCAAGGAAAAACATATATGATTACTGGAGCGTTTCTGAGCAGGACCAAAGCAGGAAATAAAAGATTTAGATAAAAAATATAATTTCCATTTGATCTCACTGATGTCTATAAAGAACTACAAAGATATTAAGGAGATGTGTCATATGATCTGCAACATACCCATGTACAGAAGCTCATGTCTTGACAGTGAGACACAGCTACTAAGGTAGAACTAGGTATGTAGGTTTGATACACTCTTTAACTGCATTGATTTCCCCCATAACAGAGTTTCATCACTAGTAGTAGTCTTAAGTCTGCAGTCTTAGGCTACCATTAGATTTGTCATGTATAGTGTGTAGTGAATATATATAAATTATTGTCAATGAATGGCCCCAAAAATGTCAAACATGAATTTGTGACTCCTTAATACTCTTTTCCCCTGATCTTCATTACAATGTTTGTGTGCTTTATCATGTCTTAGCCTTTTGTACCCTGATCTTATTCTGGATAAGTGGCTTCGGGGCTGCTACTCTTCCAAAGGGACTATTCCTGATCAAGCTTCTTTGGACTTTGGAAGATTCAACTTAGCATCACGATAAAGCTGCCAGATACTGCTATTGCTCCGATGTAAGGGATGGTAACTAAATCTTGGCATCAACTAAACAATTGCTACTGTAACTTTGGTAAAACTATGGTATAGCTAATCTAATGTTAGCCTACGACTTTTACACAGTACTGTATATCTTACTCTTATAAAATATAATGTGGGTCCACAGCAGTGCTGTGAGTGTGAGATTACTTTCTATATGTATTGTCATGCATAGCCTATTCTTGAGAGAGGTCAGCTGTTTAAAGCTTCAAAAGGGTGGGTTCCTTGCATCTCAGAGGTCTGAAGAACAGCCCAAACCCACATTCAGAGATTCAAGGGCAGTCCAGGGGGTGATTGCTCTAAGGCCAGCACTCCCATATATCATAACGCTACTCAGGAAAAATGGTTTTAATGGAATTTCAGCAACCAGGCTGGCAGACTGTTCCACCATCTGTCTTCATCAAATGACTTTGTCAGGAGAGCACTGAAGCCCAGTGTACTTTATAACCCCTGCAAGTGCATTTAACCAGAGGTGGAGCGCAATCATCAGCCAATATTTTCCACTGAGAATTACATTTAGTCCGTTTATTCTTGTAAGGTGACTTTTCAAATGGAATGTGCTTGTCTTAATTTCCCAAATCAGTGGCATTGCACAAACTACACACATGAAAAATGGACATTTGCTAGAATGCTTTCAGTTTTACCTATACTTATTTTCATGCTGCATATATTTTGTGTGCCTTTATGAGATGATCATTTCCCTCTTGGGTTCTTCATCTTCTTATTTCAGCTTATACTGTTTAGTATTAAATAACAATTTATTTTTATAACACAAGGCTGATCACAAACAGATGCAGAACAATGCAGTGCCCAGAGGGAAATTATAGCAATTTTCTTGTATAGCTTTGCAGAAGTACAGTATCTCCCGGCGCAGAAATTATACGTTTTGTTGGTTTCTTAAATAAAAAACACCTCTGCACTGCCTATGTGGGTTTATTCTTACCTTTCAGTAAATCGGCGTCTATAAAGTTTCCTTGTGCATATGTATGTCTTTGTGTATGGATGCACCCTGCGATGGACCAGCATTTGGCACGAATGGTTGATACCTTCTATCTCATGCTCCCGATGATCTTAAACAGACTGATGTGGGTCCAGAAAGTGAGCGAGTAATTGCTGTCTAGTTTCTTACTTTTTACGAAAATCATAAAACAACCACCTCCATGTTTAATGCTGTAGGTGTTCTTTTCTTAAATGTTTTTTCCCCCAAACACACTGTACCTTTGACCAAAGTATACAGAGAGTTTACTATTTATTTCATCTGATCACAGCCCTTGATGCAGACTGCCTTTGAGATGCAATTGTAGGCAATATATTCGTCTTATGACTCTTGCATAGAAATTATGTTTATGCATCTGCGTCTGATTATGTGAGAATACACACAAATACTTTCCTATTGCACACCATATTATGGCTTATAAAACGTGCTGATTTTTGTTGCATTCAGTGAACTAAGGGTCTGGATTCTCTCTTAGGGGCTCAGGTGGTCCGGAGGTCTAATACACTAGACCACCCCTGTGGTGACACTAGTTACAGTCTTAGCTGTGTCTTCTGGGGAAAATCAGGCATCAGATTTCAGGCTGTCTGATGTAGGTGAGGGTTCATCCCTCATGGCTGCAACAATGTCCCCTGCCAGTCCTGCAATGGACTGACGCCTCATTCAGGGCATGCAATGTGTTCTCTGGGGATATGCACTTCAGAATCCACCCCCAATACCCAAACCCCCCCAATCAAAGTTCAGACAATAAGGTGTGGGATTAAAACTTGGGGGTGGAGGGAATCTTCCTCTTAATGATAACACCTTTGTTTAGAGCTCTTTGAATCTGCATCTCAAGCAGACTGAAAGTCATGTGAAGAAGGAACATTGAAACTTTAATTTGTTTCCATACTGTGAATATAGTTCAACTTTAGCTTTATATTATTAGGCAGACATTGTTATGTATAGTATGTAATTATCTATTGCTCTGACCCACGGTGGAGGCTGAAGCCAGTGGATAATTGCAATGACATCAGACCTGTGCCTGGCCTTAGCAGATCAAAGAGCAGCACAAACTTCTATTCCTTCCACACCACACTGCTTGCTTTCAGGATAAAGCTGAGATTAATTGGCCTAGGATTGCAAGGACAGCAGATCAGGTGGCTAAGTACACTGTCTGCAGCTGGGTGCTTATATGACATCTAGTCTTCTCTTTACTTCACCCATCATAGGAAGACTTCAATCAAATGTGTAGGCTAACTAGAAAATATTCATTTAGAAAAAATGAAGGTGATATTACTTCAGCAGCTAAGCGACCTTTCACTCACTGAAATAAGGAAATAACAGGAGCAATTGTGTTGTGTGTTGCTTTGAACTTATCACATTGCACATCCAGTTTAAGCTCATGCTAAGACTGACTCGTCACTTGAACAATTCAGACATCGAACAGTGTCCAATTTATTATATTTTATATATATATATAATATCATATCATATATCATAGCATATCATACCATATCATATCATATCATATCATATCATATCATATCATATCATATCATATCATATCATATCATATCAGTATATTCGTGTGACTCAGTGATTATATGTGCCAAGGCTGTGTTGCAATCAGTGGTTGTAAAGTTTCACTTATTTGATTTTTTTTACATCTAATTTATTTTATGTCATGTTTGATTTTCTGCATTGTATTACATTCCTCTGCTTTATCCATGTGTTTAATCATCAATCAAATAAAATATAGGCACAAAATAATCATTTAGGGTGGGGAATTGATTCATTCAGTTTCTTATGGGGAAATTCGATTTGAAACTTTAAAAAAATCAAAGTTTAAACAGCGTTCTGGAACTGATTAGGTTTGAATTCCGAGGCTCAGCTGTAGATAGAATGGACTAAAATAAGGAGGGCCATAAATACACCATTGACAGTTATCAGTAAATCCCCTTTAGATATCTTCAGAAGTTTTGAGCTGTAAGTGCACTCATAACATCTGCCACCCAGTTATGGCATACCGCTTAAAAAAAAGCAAAAATTATAGTATGAAAAGCCATGTGTTGGGTGAGACCATGTCTGAAATTGATTGGTATGGTGCAATCCACTGTATCCACTACAGCGTGCATATGATTTATAGTGGAGAAATGTTTCTTTGAACACACCACTGTTTCATTTGAAGTCTCTGTTGCTACAAATTATTTTTGTTGGCCCTCTGTTTTTTTGGGGGGAAACATTTTTTTACTCTCATGCAATGAGTATTAGATGATTTTTCAGCTAAGGCGTTCCACTTTCTTATTTCACACTAGAGTGATGGCAAAAACGACTCTTTGCCTTGAGGTGCTTGACATCTCATAAAAGATTAAGGTTAAATCTGGCCTATTTGCAGAAGGTTATTCTCAGGCTCTATTCCACATCAAATGTGAGGAGACTTTATTAGGATGCAGTGTCTGTTTTCTCTCAGCTATATTCCTTTTAAATCTGAGAGTCATGGATCCACCACAGAAATATAGCATATTGCATAATCCTGAGTAAAGCACCCTGTAGGGGAAAATAGTAACTTTTGGGCTTTTATAAACCTTTGATCTCCTTTATATTTTTATAACATTTTATTATTATATTTTAAACATTGTTTCAGATGATATAATGCAGAGAATGACTGTTTACTAAATATCATTATTATATGCCAGTGGTTGTCAAAATTCAACTGTAAATTCTTATGCTCTTTGCAGTATGTTATATTTAGTATTTACATATTTTAATTATTTATATACATTTGTTACATTGAATGTAGTTGTAGACTGATGATTTTTATGTAGCCGTGTACTGAGGGGCTATTATTTGTTTTGGGTGAAGACGGGAATGACATTGGTATCTAGTGAGCCAGATGTGGTCTTGCATGTAGGCATATATATGAACACCTGTGCTAAGCAGTATGAAGCTGGAGTGGCTAAGCTAGCGCAAGCAGCAATGTTTGGTGTTGTGACGGGAGAATCAGGATGCTCAGTGTTGAGACGGCTAGCACATTGTGGTCATTTTGGTGCTGGACGGTGTAATACGAGAAGCGCTATGTTAAGCAACGCATAACGTTCTCTGGCTATACACTCTTCTATAATAGATGGCTCTTTTAGTCTTTTAGAATGGCTTCTTTAGCTCTGTGCTATTTATTTCGTTAAACTGCTCTTTGGAAGTGCTGCTCTAACTTTGTGCTAATTCTATTTCTATAAAGTAACCTTTAATTATTTTGGGCTATGGGCAGAATCCAATTCTAATATGCATTTAATAGAATAAAAGTGATTTTATGTGATCTGCTGCTCGATTTTTATGACTTTCTTGGTGTAGACTAACTGTAGCTTTAGCTTTCTGGTTTTTGCTTTTGTTTTCTTTAGTTTCTTTTAAACACTTAATAAACTAAACTGACGGAACAAGTGATTTTATATCTTTTTAATAAAGATTGTATTTTCTACTATAGTATCTGTCTACTAGTTCCCCTTGCTCTAATACAAATTAGTTAAGAGGTGGCGTAGTCAGGCCCTATTTCTCACTAGGGAACGCCACACATGAGCTATGAAAATACTTAGAGCAATGTACAACTTGTG
>JAUZST010010126.1:0-65766 GCA_034779995.1 Parotocinclus haroldoi | reverse complement strand
TAATTGTACTATTACTTTAATATACTTTTAAGTATTTACTTAATTAACATCTAGGCCACCCATGGAGGACGGGTCCCATGGTTTATTCCTTCTACTTTCAGGGAGTTTTTCCTTTCCACTGTCGCCTTAGGCTTGCTTAATTTGGGATCGGCCTTTTATAATAATATAAGATTCTAAAGCTTCTTTGAGACGACGCTCCGTTGTAAAAAGCTCTACAGAAATAAATTTGACTTGACTTAAAATTTGACCATACCCATGCTATTGGATCGGTCACCTCACAGCTCCGGTGATCACTGGTTCGACCTTGTGCCTCACGAATCCATGTGGATTTACTCTGGATGCTCCGGTTTCCTCCCTCTCCCGCATTAGTTTAACTGGTTGCTCTAATTGGCCCAGTATGAATGTGTCTGACTACTATCGATGGAACCTTAATCCTGTCATAAAAAAGCCATTGATGCAGATGATAAATGAACAAATAAATGAATCTAATATATTGAACATCCTCAAACGTTTGGCTATATAGCATATAAAGGAGTGTGAATTCAAGTAAAGCTCAGCTGTTTGTTACAATAGACTGAAACATCCAAGCCTTTTATTGGCAATTCTACATGTACAATACCATCTCTTAACATCATGTCTGGCACAAGGTTCTCAAATTGCACATAACATAACTTATTTCAAAGACAATATAAGGAAAAACGTGTTTTTGTTCATTCATTCCAGTGTGAATTCAATCCAAACTTTGTTCCTAACGTTTTATCAGGAAGACATCATAATTAATGAGGAAAATGTACTGTGTAATGAAAACGAGACTTGAACAAAACTGTAATAAATTATATATCTAAATGCTGCGACCATAAAACATTTATTGCAAGAAAAAAACAGCTAAATAATTTTCCCCCTGCATGTTAAACAAATGGTCAGGTATTCACCTCACAATCACAAGATCACTCGTATTGCGGGAGGAAACACAGACATTGTGCCTATTAGTAGCTTGACAGAAAATAAATTCATTCGTTCATTATCTTCCACCATATAATTCCACTAATAATCCGCACGGGGTCACAAGGGCAGGAAACAACCCTAGATGGGACGCCAATCCATCGTAGGTCACAGTCATGCACACAGTCACACACTAAGGGCCACTTTAGAGACACACATGTCTTTGGACTGTGGGAGGAAACCAGAGTACCCGGAGTAAACCCGGGGAGGGCATGCAGGCTCCACACAGAAAGGGCCCCGGTCGCTCCACCCTGGGATTGAACACGGGACCTTTTTTTCTGTGAGGTGGCAGCGCTACCCCACCGAGCCTCCACAAGAGAAGCTTTAAGCTTTTGGAAGATCTGGAGAGATTTTGTATTCAGGAGTGCATTGCATCCCACGTCCAGTATCCTCCAGTCTCAATCAAGCCTTACTGGGGACAACTCAGCACTCTTTTATTGGGTAAAACTCCCTACCTTACACCCTACGTTTATAAGCATCTTATAAACGTAATAACAATCAGTTCTGTTATCTTTCCATTTAAGATATACGGTACCAACAGTTGAATAAAAGTTAAGTTATCGCTAAAGTATTTGATATCCTATTTTTATAAGAGTCAGTAGAGTTCAAAGGATTCTTGGCTCTGATACACTCACATATACTTTTCCCAGCTAAATCGGAATACTGCCTTAAGCCAGGCACCCACAGAGCAAATACCAACATGCAATTAAGATATAAAAATGATCACAGAGCACATTTATGAAATGATTATTCCTTTGTGGTGGTATCAACATTAGTGGATCGAGCCATGTTTGGTTTCAGTGTGTTTCATTCCTGCCAGAAAAGAGGTCAGCTGGACAATGAGAGAGAGAGAGAGAGAGAGGGAGAGGTAAGAGGCTAAAAAGCTTCAGTTTTCTCTTCTGTTTTTCACTAATAATTTGCTGTATATGTGCTTGAAGAAGGACGACCAGCTTGTGAATGTGAACAGGTTTCCACAAATAAGTATCTAAATCAACCAGGGTCATTGTGTGTGATGAGGAAATCTGCTGCTCAGCTCAAACTGGAAAACTCGAGATGATTCCCAAGAGACTAAATCCAAATAAATGCGGAAACAATGCTACCTTGAGATGTTTAATACAATGGAATCTCTTGATCGCGCTGTGGAAGTGATGACTGAATGTTTGAAGCCGAAGTTTGAAAGACAAAAAAAAAAAATCCAACAGGCCTTTGACGAAATAGATATGGCGGTCTGATGAATGACTGTCATAATTCAGGAATTTACTGTGCCCTTTTTCAGCCCATTGACTTGGCATGAGCAGTCTGAATCTATCAATGCAGCACTCTGTGTGCCACCGTGTTATGGATCTACAGCTCTTTTCCGTACCATGTACCAGAGGGAGAAGTTCGAAAGTAACTGTTAAAGCCAATTCATAGTTTGCCTTTGTAGCGTGAAACTGTTCACTTGAAGCAAAAGGTGATCTTTTTCCCTGTATTGTATCACCCCAAATAGACCTCCCTCCAAACAGAAGCCCCGACAATTGACCACCGAGCCACCACTGTCTCTACCATGGGTGCATCTTGCAGCATTGACGCCCAATAATTCTGTACCTTGTAGGGAATGGACCATGGGCACCACGTAAGGCACAATCAACTCACAAGTGTGGATGGATTAAAATACATGAAATATATTTTAATTCTTACAAAATGACATCTAGCCATATCTGGACAGACCCAACTAGATGCTTGAATTCATCACTGAAAAGCCATCAAGTTAATGTCTTTTGTGTCGAGTGTGAATGTTTAGTAAGTCCTCAGGCTCTGTTTCCTGTAGCAGTGACTCCACCAATGAACAATAGCCATCTTGTCTATGCATCATCCTGTTAGCTCGGTGCTACTACTGTACAACTTCCTTTGGTTAAGCTGGGCTGGTAAGATCATTACGTTTTGGAGGTTACACGTATGTACAGTGTAAAATAAGCTTGTGTTTAATTCTATCTGTCGCTTTAGATGCAGCACTAGCCTATGGGTTTCCAAAAGCATGTACAGCTCCAGACTCATTGGCATCCAAGGTAAGGAATGATAAAAATGTTTTTGTGGTCAATTAGCTGAATCTCACACAGAAAACAAGAATGAAATGCAACCTGTAATTAAAGTTAATTAGCCTACTTTGTGCATCTTCACATTGCCAGAGCAACAGCAGTGAGCTTATGATTCTTGATGAACTGCATCAAAAATCCAGAGAGGGATAACGACGATACTCCTCAAAGGTCCTCTCTTGGGTTCCAACTGGGTTTAGGTCAGGAGACTGGGAAGGTCATGTGAATGGCCCTGTGCTCGCTGAACCATTTTATATTGATTTTGAAATATAAAACAATGACCCAGTTCCATCTTTTTTGACATTGTATCTAAAGTCTAAAAGCTTCTTATACTTCGTGAAGCTTATGACGTCATACTGTATGTCCTACCTGTTAGAAATGGGTGTCACTGAAATGCCTGAAACTACAAATATGAAGGTTTTTCCATATACTTTTGGCAGTTACGTATAAATGATGATTTTCGGCCACTTTATTGGGCACACCCCAGTGTTTTATACGCATAACTTACTATACAGATGCACTTTCCAGTTATACACATTTCGTTAGTCCTCTTTATTCGGTTGTCTAATTGTCAGATAGCGGAGGTGAGATCTCACATGACCACCGCAGGTCAGGTACTACTTGGGTGGTGGTCATGTGTCATCACTACAACTCAGTGTCTGATCCACTCGCACCAACACGACACACCCGACCCACCGCCACCAGTGCTGAGCAGTGACACTGATGTGGTGGTATGTTAGTGCGTGTTGTGCTGGTATGAGTGGATCAGACACAGCAGTGCTGCTGGAGTTTTTTAAATGAAAGCTCAGTGTCATTGCTGGACTGAAACTGTTCCACCAACCAAAAATGTCCAGCCACCAGCATCCTGTAGGCAGCTTCCTGTGGACTACAGTCTGTAACTGTAGAACTAAAAAGTGCTTCTATATGGTAAGTGGAACTGGCCAAATGTACAATTACTAACAAGTAGGTGTGCCTAATAAAATGGCCAGTCAGTGTGTCCATGTATCCATCTATCTATAGATGGACGAAGGGAGGGAGCAGGAGGGAGATCATGAGCAAGCTTGAACAAGTCATTTCACTGTGTTATAGAACAAAAAGGCTGAAAGGAAGAAACAGGGAGGAAGAGCAGGAACAGAGAGTGGGAGATGAAGAGAGATGTAAAAGGCCAAGTGAATTAGAGGGGGGGAAAAGTTTTGTAGCTGTAGAAGAAAGGCTGAGATAGAGAGAGCGATGTGGAAGTGCTAGGAACAGTGAGAGACACTGTGCAAGTGAGAATGACAAATGAGGAATTACACAAGTTGTGAGAGCTCATGAAGGTCTTGTTCACACTTGACCTTTTCCTCAAGAGCTCAGATCATCTCCTCATGCACACGCAGAGAAATATACACAGATACTTACAGTGGCATCAGTGCTGTTGTGGCCATACACAGTAGTTATCATGCGATCTGGCCACAGTGAGCTTTTGTCCGGGACTGTTTGCAGCTACCCACACATTTTCCTAATGGACGAAAGGCATTATATGATGACTGAAGCGCCGCTGTGCATAAGAACTCTACTCGTTTCCAAATCACAAACATTAATACAAATGTTTTTCATTTCTGCTGAGGACATGGACACAGGAAAGACATGCACATGGGATCGAATCAGAGAACCACATTTGCCAGTAACTCAAGCGACAGGGATCTGATTTACATTTACAGCATTTAGCAGATGCCCTTATCCAGAGCGACTACAATTCAAGACAATTCAAGCAACTCAACTGTGGCAGCTTGGCAGAGGTGGGATTTGAACCATCAGAGTCCAGTAACTTAACTGCTAGGCTACCACAGCAGTCGATTAGCAGTACAGTCGAATCCGGTTAATGGGAGCACATCGAGACGGGATCGTTTTGGTCCTAATAACCGGCTTACTCAATTCCAGTCAACGTTTGAAGAACTTATCCAGTGGGATCTGACACCTTCTCTTGACGGACTGCACTTGATCAAAATCAAGAAAGTGGTGGGCGTGGTCACCTCCCGCTGGTTTTGCTCTTGTCAACACAACTTTTCAGATTTCCTGACCTTTGATAAAAGCATAAATTCTCCTGGGGATCCCCAAAATCCTCCCATATCTCGCTGACCCGCTTTGTATCCGCTCTAAGTGGCGACTTTTGGCTTCTTTTTCTTATTCGATTCTCACGTTCTTTGGTCCGATTAAACGGAATTTTGGTCCAAATAAGCGAATAATATTACACGTGTATATAATAGGATTTGTTTCTGTACTTTAGGATTTGGTTCGAATAAGTGGCTGGTCCAATTAACCGGATTCGACTGTATATCATATAATTTAATGAGTGATGGATTGAAAGTAGAAGGCAAATGCGAAACACTTACAGCGTTTTTTTTGGCAATTGCATCACTGTTTTCTCTTTTGGTTGGTTGAAAACAACAAGCTTAGGATTGTGCAACTGTCCGGAGTGAACAATGAGATCTGTGTGTCTGTATGTGTGTGTCTCTCTGTCTGTGCCTGTATGTGTGTCTCTCTCTGTGTATCCGTGTGTCTGTGCGTGTCTCTGTCTGTGCGTGTCTCTGTGTCTGTATTTGTGTGCGTCTCTGTGCGTGTCTGTCTCTGCGTGTCTGTCTGTCTGTGTCTGTCTGTGTCTGTGTCTGTCTCCGTGTGTGTGTCTGTGTCTGTCTCCGTGTGTGTGTCTGTCTCTGTGTCTGTCTGTCTGTGTCTGTCTGTGTCTGTGTCTGTGTCTGTCTCCGTGTGTGTGTCTGTCTGTCTCCGTGTGTGTGTCTGTCTGTCTCCGTGTGTGTGTCTGTCTGTCTCCGTGTGTGTGTCTGTGTCTCTGTGTCTGTGTCTCTGTGTCTGTGTCTCTGTGTCTGTGTCTCTGTGTCTGTGTCTGTCTCCGTCTCCGTGTGTGTGTCTGTCTGTCTTCGTGTGTGTGTCTGTCTGTCTCCGTGTGTGTGTCTGTCTGTCTGTGTCTGTCTGTCTCCGTGTGTGTGTCTGTCTGTGTCTGTCTGTCTCCGTGTGTGTGTCTGTCTGTCTCCGTATGTGTGTCTGTCTGTCTCTGTGTGTGTGTCTGTCTGTGTCTGTCTGTCTCCGTCTGTGTGTCTGTCTTTGTCTGTCTGTCTCTGTGTCTGTCTGCGTGTCTCTGTGTCTGTGTCTCTGTGTCTGTCTGTGTCTGTCTGTGTCTGTCTGCGTGTCTGCGTGTTTGATGAACCTTTTAAACCCACATTTCTTCACTTCTGTGTGTGGTAAGATACTGAGTAACTCTCTAGAGCAGGTAAAAGTCCATGGGGTGGGGGTGTTGTAGGCATGTCACCGTGGTAACATCACAGGTTTTGAGCATCATCCACCCACGTGGTGCCAACTGCGCGCACGCGGGTGTGCGTGCATGCACAAATTGGCCTCTTTAAAACCCCAACTGAGGGACAGTTGTAGCCTAGATAGGAGTAACTGCATTTTCTCGGTTTTCTCCATATGGAGGTCAGTCATGCAGGGTGCTGCCTGAGGCTCAGCCTAAACCTAGATTTCTGCAGGGACTCTGCTAACTACATTCTCTGCACATTTATTCGTTTTGTTTCTCTCCGTTTGTGTCCTGAGAGATACGCTAATTGCGAAATGATTCCCGTGAGGTTTGGGACCATTTCAGCACTGATTAAATTGACTAGTGTCAGTGTCAGTGCTTCTTAGCCGTCAGTGCCACGATACTTTTATACACAGGCTTTATTTCGTTTAATCAAAATCCAATGCGTATCCGATACACGACAATGGGACTTGAACAACTTTTGCATTATTCCAATCCATATATTTACACTGAGGAGCGGGGGAAAATTGATGACAGCAGTGAGGGTGGTCAAGTTTCGGTATTGCGAAGACTCAGAACCCGAGTATTTGGGGTGATGTCTCTGTGCAAACAAAATTCAAAAGTCACATGTAACGACAGCTCAATGGGTGAGGAACTTTCTAAATCCATGACCGAACGTGGCCATTGGAGGACGTGGCTTGCAATGTTAAAGGGAAATCAACAAGGACACGAAACAAAGACGTTGGCTAAATAATGTGCCCTATTTAACATGACGGTTAAAGATGTTCCCGTAACTTCCAACTCCATTTGTTTAGCTCGGGATGAGTGGGACGTGTAGAGCATTGCTCTTTTGTGCATGTGCCTCAATTTCAGAGTGAACTGTTCAGACGAATGTCTGGTATAAGTCACAGAAATTCGCATTTTGGTGAGAAAATCAGATTTGCCTGCTGTGTAAACGTAGCGTTACAAAAGGAGCTTCTAGGAAACAAAAAGTAAAAGTTCTGATTGCCAGTTCTTATCAGAGCACCTAAAACAGGAACCCTTATCTAGAGCGGCTTAAAACTGATGTAATGATATGATCTTCCAGTGTACTGTTAAGGGCCTTTCCAAACCAGTACCTTAGTCACTGTACCACCACTGCCCTGCAGATGTTGCTTACCCTGCCTTTCATTCTATATCACAGTCCTGTTATTTTGAGTTTATCTCTTTCTGGGAAACGGTTTAGATGCTAAATGTTGAGCTGTTGTCTGTTGTCATCAGTGCCAAATATGCATCGAGTCACATTCTGATTGACATTCGGACTGCGGTGGCCCAGTGGTTAGCGGTTAAGGATACTGAACTAAGGACCAGATTGTATTAGTTGTAATTGCTAAGACTGAATCAGTTGTATAAGTGGCTCTGGATAAGGGCGTCTGCTAAATACCTAGATCTAGACGTAGATGTCTTCCCGCCTGCCTCTAATTGGGTGTAGCATCTTGTTCTTCATCACATGCACATTCTCTGTTGTCTCACGTCTGTCTCTTTTAGAACAGCACACAACAGTTTATAATAAACAACTGGTATTTCATAATTAACCACTTAAAACGAATGTGGATACAGAAAGCCATTCACAGCACTGTTGTTTTACCGATCACCATTTGTTGTAGCGGATTATTGCTCTGAATAGCAGGCACAGCTATAATCATTCTAATAATCATTCTAATAATTATGAAATACCGATCTCTCCACCGGCTCCCTGTAGCTGCTCGTATCAGATGCTTGCTTACAAAGGTAAAATGAGCCTGCACCCTCCTACCTTGCAGTACTTATCACACCCTGCACTGCACCCCGCTCACTCCGGTCCTCTAGCACTGCTCGACTGGTCCCCCCGTCTCTCAGGGGAAAAGGAAGGTATTCATCTAGACTCTTCTCTGTTTTGGCTCCTAAGTGGTGGAATGAACTTCTTCTTAATCTTCGAACAGCTGAGTCAAATGCCGTTTGAAGACCCATTTATTCTGCACTTACCTTAACTAAACCCCCACCCTTGTCATTCTATCTAACAAAACCACAACTTTTACACTTTCAGAAGTGTATTCTTGTTTAGATTCCTGATTATTAAGAATGGATTATGTTACTGATGTCTTAAAGCACTTTTGTAAGTCATTTTGGATAAGGGCGTCTGCTAAGTAATGTAAATGTAAAGAGAAGTGATTAAGGTAAGTGAAAAAAACAGATGAATTATAATCTGTAGAAATAGAATAAGAATAATTGTAGAACTACAAAGTGAATTAATATGGTAAGTGGATCTGATATAATGGAGAGTGATTGTTGAAACAAGGAGGTGTACTCAATAATGTGAATGGGCGAGTATGTTCTGTATACGAGTATATACTGTATATACTATTGTACACACAGTGCTTAACAATAACTCTTGTACAGATCTCCACTTACCCTTTTGTGTCTTCTTACATCTACAGTACAGTATTCTTAGTGCAACAGTTCCCAATGGGTTCTAAAATGGTTAGGGATAAAAGCCTGCCAAAAGGAATACACAGAGTACACCAATACAGTGAGTTTATTTTTTTACTTTTCACTTTCATTCCATTACTCACTAAATTTCATGAGATTTTTCAACACTTATTGTAAATTAAGTTTTGTCTGAATGATTTTGGCCAATCGTATGTCCTTTATTTAATGTTATTGTTAGGTCATTTGTCATTAGCTAGCTGCACTGCTTAACAAAAAAAAAAACTATGTTTTGGAAACGGTTATACTGGTGAATTAGCAAGATCATACAAGTTCCTTGTTTGTTGCTGGTCTTGTAATTATGTTCACCCCCTGTACTTACTTAGTGGAGATAGTAAGGAAGATAAAAGATCTGCTTGTGATGGAATACCCAGACCTGACAGTGAAGGCAGGTGAACTAATGAGCTCACGTGCACACTTGTGGGTAAGTGATGTTTTTTTTTATCATGATGCTCATGGCTTGTTCTCTGTTCAGCAACATTTCTCTCTTCATCTACAGACAGCGCTGGTGTTGAAGGCGAATAAAACGAGTAATGCAAAGAAGCAAAGTCTGAGCCAGTGACACAGACATTACATGCTTGGCTGATATGCATAAAAACAAGATTCAGTGTGTGCTGTGCAAGGTAATTAAGGCCCAGTCATCAACAGAACACAACCAAAGGCACTGTATCCACTGCCTCATACAGCTTTCAGCCCTCGATACATTAACAAGGCCATCGGTGAGACTCTTAAGACCACTCGTGGACATCTCAGAGACAGTACATCTAGTACTCGTTAAAGTAATAGTTCTCCAGAACCAGATAGTCGCTCTTAATTGATAGACAGATTCTGTGCTTTTAGGGTGAACAATGGCTTTCTGTTATACTCAAACCACTAGTCAACGATAATGATTGGGCAAGTTCATGTGGGGGCAAGAAAATCTTCCTCTGATATACTGTCAGATAAACGGAACCTTGCAAGCAAATTAAGATTTTCTATAGTGTAGAGCCAAATTAATGCTTCTGTAATTCTCCTATAGGTAGCGTATGTTTGCTAAAACTTCATCTGGTATAATGGGGTGGCTCGGTGAGTAGCGCCGCTGCCTTACAGCAAGAAGGTGCTGGGTTCAATCCCTGGCCTGGGCCCTTTCTGTGTGGAGTCTGCCTGTCCTCTAAGTGTCTATGTGGGTTTACTCCAGGTTCTCCAGTTTCCTCCCACAGTTTAAAGACATGCTTGTTGGCTCTAAATTGGCATTGACCTGTGTGCATATATACATGACTAGTCTTGAGATAGCCTTGTGTGTTTATATAACCTTGTGTGTGCAACTGAAATGGCCACAGATGCCAATAGCGCTGTAAATTAAATCAAATAAACAAACATCTGGTATGATGTATATTAAGTAAACTGGCACCGGAGTGCGTAATGTTACATCATGTGCAATGTAAGGAGAAGAGTCATATGAGTCACCATCATTTGCTAAGGTAGGGGAGCTGAAATCTTGTTCGTTTTTTGTTTCTGTGTTCCCTGTTGGACTCTCTCTCCTACGTTCTTTCCTTTCAGATTACACGTAAACAGTTTTGGCATCCTGTACAGCTCAAGTGCACATGCAGAGGACGAAAAATGGAGAGGAGGGAGATGTAGCGGTGTGAAAAAAAAAAGGCTTATTGTCAGGGTAACTACAAAAGTTACACCCCCACAAGCTCCACAAGTAACTGTCCACAGGCATTAAGTAAGCAAGTGCAAACAAAAGAGGGGGAGACATTCGAATTCATGGCACCAGCTGGGGACTCAATGAAATGTGGCTCATTACTAGAAATGAGACCGACTTCATCTCTATATTACCTTCTAACCATTTCATTTATGCACAGCAATCTGGGCACATCTCCGTATAATGAGGTCTCTCATAAATACTGAGTGTACCACACACAACGCAGTATCAAAGCACCGCACTATAAATAAACCCATAGGTGATTTTATTTATCTATTATAAGAGCACACATCTGGAAATTTGCTGTCAACTGTTGATGCAGATAAAATGCAAGAGTGTGCTCCCTAAAGATGGCAGTATCTATGGGACAGCATAAAACTAAAAGGATTTCTTGCCATTTTTTTCCGAATTGTTTTAAGAAGATACACATTCATTGAGTTCAAACACAAGGATGCTGGCAAAATAAAAGATCAGACAGGCTATAGAACAATGATTGTTCAGAAACAAAAGCACTGTATTTTTATTTCCTGTTCATAAGAGAGGCGGATGACCCTGCTCATTTTAGATAAGAATGAGAAAACAGTGGAGAAAATTGCATAGCCTCCTGAAGCCATTCTAGAAATACAGCAGCTCATCTTTCATCTTAGCGATGACAGTTTGCTTGCAGACCTAGTAGGTAATGTCATCATCTTCTTATCCGTTATGACTCCATACAGCCAAGCACAAACTTAGCATACGGTCATCTCATCTCAGTTCTGACTGGCTGACTGATGCGGTAACAGGCACTGTAGAAACCACCATCTTTAGTTATTTCAAACGGGTGATGGCAACAGATGACTGTAATCCCAATTTGGTACAAAATCAGCATCCATAAAAAGTTGAGTCTTTGAGGAGCAAATATGAAATGTTTGAATGTTTAAAAATAATGTTCTGCATAGAAAGAAGAGAAAAAAAATTGTATATTTCTGTAATAACTTTTTCTGATTTGGGTTGTTTTAAATTGTCTTGCATGGCCGTCCCTGGAAAAGATGAAGGGAGCTTATGTTGCTTTAAACTGTCAGGGTATTAATACTTTGATCACTGAACTGTAAGTTACACACAAGTTTTGGACTTGTTGCTCATAATAGTCTGGATTGTGTTTCCATCTTTGCTCATGTCTTCGGAAAAATACTTTTTTTCATGTCATTCAACCTGGCATACTGACCTGTCTGCCCTCAATACACATTTCCACTGCGTGTTGGTCCATCCTAGGTGCCTCAGAGCCCAGAGAAGTCAATGCCGCTTATGGTTGTATTTGCAAGTGGTATTTGCAAATGTAACTACATTTGCAGAACTGAGAAACACAATTTTTGATCATTTTTTTTGTTTTGGAAAACAGTGCACAATGGCTTAGATAGCACCATCACCTAAAAGTAAATAGATCCTGGCTTTGATATCCAGGTAGGGGAGTTTGGGTCCTTTCTGTGTGGAGTCTGCATGTGCCCATGGCTTCTACTCCTCCCACAGTCCAAAGACATGTGTGTTAGGTAAACTGTTGAGTCTAAAATGCCCCTAGTGTGTGAGTGAGTGTAGGAACGTATGTGCCCTATGATGGATTGGTGACCTGTTTATAAAGTGGCTTCTGCCTTGGACCCTATGCTGCCAGCACCGGCTCTCCCGCGACCCTCTCCAGGATAAAGCGGATAAGAAAATGAATGAGTGAATGAATTAATAAATAATGCGTTTCATGTGCAGATGGTCCAACAGTTAAGCTTTTGTTAGTCTTGTTTGCTAATCATTTTTTTAAAATAAATATCATTTCATTGAAGAAAACAAAACATAGTAATTCATGTCTAGCTTCTCTGGTGTCTCACATCTCAAATACAGTTTTCCAGTGAAACCAAGTAATATATATATATATATACATATATATAATTCACATTCCTCCAAATCCCTCTTTAGACTTGGTGTTACAACGTGTTCCCTCTGCATTATGTTATTTATTGAGATACCTGGATCACATG
The DNA here is from genome assembly GCA_034779995.1 of Parotocinclus haroldoi. NCBI lineage: Eukaryota > Metazoa > Chordata > Actinopteri > Siluriformes > Loricariidae > Parotocinclus > Parotocinclus haroldoi. The sequence continues at coordinate 53,205 of JAUZST010010126.1, read as the reverse complement.
GTGGGTTGAAAAACAACCTCGTATACTTTCACAGCAACAGCTCTCCTAGTGTAAATGTACAGTATATTTAGTCCCAAGCAGTGGGAGGGAAATTATATAGTAGTCCATTCTGACTACAATTTCCAGTCAACTTTGAGCTTTCAAGCTTTTTTTTAATGGGTGAGAAGCAGGTAATCATACAGTGAGACTGCATAATGTTCGGTCTGTGCAAATCCATAAAACAGTGCGTTGCATTTGTGATGCTCTGCTCAGCTCTTTGAGATGAAATGCAGATACTTTCACTTTACACGTTAACTACCTACTTTCTAGCTAACCCTACTACCTTACATTACAACAGATGTGTTGAAATTACAATAATTAGGGGATATGTCATTATGGAATTCATTTTGGAATATCTTAAAATTTTTGTGAGCAGTATATTTCTTTAAAAAGCCATTTGATTTAAATATTTGATACAGGTCTTTTATTGAGGTTAATCTACTGAGGGTACATAACAGTTTGTTCTATAGTTTCATCTGCAAATATTATACAAATACAGAATCAAAAACTGAGGAAAAACATTTTCTAAAGTGGTGAACTAATATACGCACGATACTTTGGATTTGTTAACAAATGCACATCAATTGTTCATACCTAGACATAGCAACATTCAACAGAACAGTTACTCAGGCTATTTAACACAAATAGTCGACTCGTTGAAACACTGATAATGCACTTTCACTGCACTGCACTACACTAAATACGTATTCTAACCATTAAACACATTATAGTTTTTTTAATATTGTAAAATATATAGTTCACCATTCCAGGGACATGGGAAAACCTATAGTGTCTAATTTTTTTTTTTAAAAAACAGCGTAAAATGCATGACATACTTTTTGTGCGGAGATAGCATTGCAAAAGTGTTTGAAAGACATAAATTATGAAAGTTTTATACTTTGTGTGTCATGCATACCCACGGCCAACAAACTTGCGCCAACACTTTGGAATAAATCTGAGTATCTCTATAATCTATAAATACTTGCAATGGTGTACCTGCACTACAAGATCTACTTCAAAATTGTGAAGCATGGCGTACATAGGGAGAGATTAACAAAAAGTCATGGAACCACTGTGATTGCATCATTTCTGAAACATCCAACTTTGCGATAGTTGTAAAGGGTCAAGTATAAATCTAGGACTCGGATTTGTGCTTCATTAGGTGCCAACTACAATTCTCTAAATAAAAAAAAATTCAAATGGAGATTTTTGGAAAGTATGGAAAGTAGCTAATGCGAGTAAAAAGTTAAATAAATAATTCATAATAGTAAAATACAGATACTTAAAGAAGTATGGTTAAATACTTACCACCTATGTTTATATTTTACACAACTTTCTCATTTAAACAAGCAGTGAATCACAATTTACCTTGCCCAAGACACCAACTATTATAACATTTGGTATCCAGCTGAGGCATGCATACCACTGTGGAGTCCTGGGTTTTGAGTCCCAGCTGTGCTTTCCAGCCAGGCATGAATGGGCTGTGCCTCTGGGATGGGAAACTTTATGGGAGAATCATCCACCCAGTCCTGAAAGCTGCCCGTGTTATGGCTTCTCACTAGACTGGGTTGTAAGAGGGTGTAAATCACTGTGTTTTCTATAACTGTGAACCTCCATATTAAAATGCAGTGGCATTAGGGATTCTGTGTAAATGGGAGCGTTCCATATCTGTTGTCAGCGGCATCGCTGATGCATTTACGTATCATTTGCATGCAGTTTTCAAGTGAATATACTTTGGGGGAGACTCTAAGACTTCAGTTCTTGAAGAAATGTACATTTCATTACAGAGATTTTTGGCTGATTGCTAAGTAGTAATTTGATTATTACATGAATCATGTAAACCCAGAGCTTTCTCATTAACTGAGCACACAAGTGCGTGTAAAACTCATGGATCTTCTCATAGATTTTCTGCAGTATTGGGTTATTAAGTACATACAAACCCACTCGGTTGCTGTTTCTGATTCAGTTTGGTTGGCCTAGGGTGAAACAAATTAGAATTATTACTCCCCTCAAATACATAATTCCATAAATAACAAATGATAAATGATAAATTTCCATTGATGGAAAAAGTGTGTCCAGGTACACACAAAAATATTTGTCACCCCGTTTAGTCCTACACACTGCACACTTGCAGTTTTCTTTTTTGCTACATTTTATGCTGAAATGCCAATGTAATAATTATGTGAGTGATCATAGCAGACATTAATCTGTAGATTAATTTGTAGACTCTCTCCATTTCCATAGCCACCAAACTAAGAAGCATCATGATTTCAGCCCTAGGCAGACTGTATTTGTGAATGATTTCAGTATCACTGAGGTGATCCAGGAGGTTTTCCTTCCATTGAAGTGTAGCATTAAGGCCCAGGCTTCACTGCGCTGGGGATGTGCATGATCTTGACAACACCTACACTTTGAATGGATTAAACTTTGCATCGGTGCTTTAACTGCGATCATTTTGGTGCCTTTAGAATGACTGCTGCCTGTAATTATTGTTGTTCATTGAACTAGATCCTATCGCTTACTGATCACGTTGTTGAGCCCGAAAAGGTAATGAATAGGTCTGCGTGCACAAATGAGGCATGTTGGTGTGTTCTACTGAAATTTGAATTTACACCATGTTTGTCTGTGAGTCCCAAGAAGAAAATGACTAATGGAGAAAAGTGAGTAATACAACACTTCAAATCAGAACTTAGATATATTTTATATACAAACAGTTATTTAGAGAAAATGTTTTCTGTCCATAAATTAATGTACACTACTGTGCGAAAGTATTAGGCTATTTTGTATTGTCTTATCAATGCTAGAGTAACCATGTATAACATATTGTCGATGATTGGACCCATACATTTCTAAGTTGGATTCATCACTCCACAATACTCCTTTATACTGACCATTTACTTTTTCACAATGTTCCACTTCGCATAGAGTGGTATTTTGGCTGCTGTCCTTTTTAAGGGTTAACTTGGTGTCCCTATGAAGCTCCCAGATGCTGCTATTGCTCATGTATAAGGGGAGGTTAGTCTAAATACTTGCCATTATAGCTGTTTTTTCTTCTTTTCTTGTTCAGTTTTAATACTGCATACAAAATTCTTATATTTTTTGTTGTATTTTAATAAAAAAAGACTTTGAAATATTTATATATGGTCATTATACCCCTGTTGAAACAATGCTAAATCTAATATAATGGTGGCCTAAGACTTTTGCACACTACTCAATGCAGAGTACCGTGCAAAAGTCTTAAAGAAACAGATGTGTTTCTTTTGCAGGATCAGTCAGATTATCGAGCTGTTCAGTCTGTTCTTAGTGATGGAGTTAACATTCTACTTTGTTCACAAAGGTATTTTGTAAAACGTAACTTAATATATGACCTATAGTGAGTTTGCAATAGCTGTACAATGCTTTCTAGAAATCCACTCTAGACCCTTTAACCTATAATTCAAGCTTAATATAATTTAGAAGGGCAGCACGGTGGCTCGGTTCCTGCCTCACAACAAGAAGGTCCCGGATTCAATCCCAGGGTGGAGGCTGCTTTCTGTGTGAAGGGTGCATGTCTTCCGCATGTCCGCATGGGTTCACTCCGGGTACTTCGGTTTCCTCCCACAGTCCAAAGACATGCGTGTTAGGCTAATTGGTGTCTCTCTAAATTGTCATTGGCTTGTGTATGCAAATACCCCAGCCGTGTAACGCCGGTCCTAAACCCGAATAAATGGGGAGGGGTGGAGAAAGCAGTGGCAAACTACTCCACTATCCTGCCAAAATACTTTATTCACATCGATGAAAGACAGAAATGTGTGAAGATCAATGATCCATCAAGTGACCGACAGTCGGCCACGACTGTACGGTTGATCCAATCCAATCCAATAGTTTAAGCTAATGGAATGTTATTCCATTGATATAGGTTGAATTACAATTCTGACCTTCCTCTATCATTCCTCTAATGCTCTTTGCGACACAGCAGTGAAAAACAAGTATAAAGAAATTCCCTTTCAATATTTTCTTGCTGGTTCGGTTCCCTTCCAATCCTCTCCCTTACACTTCTTCATCTTCCCCCTTCACACTTGTTTTGTTTTATAGGTCCTTTGCTCCTGACCCAGTCACTCTTCATCTTTCACACTTTGGTTGTCTTAGCCTTTGCACCTTTGCAGAAATAGGCGACCTGTGTAATGTAAAAGTCTGCTAAACAAGTGCTACTAATGTTGGTTTTCTGTTTTCTGTTTAATGTCTATCTAATTATCGTTCATGTCCTTACTGTCTTACAGGAAAAAGGGGTATGAACATCTGCCTAAAATTTACATTACAGTAGCCCAGAAAGACTATGTGACTACGGTATTGTCTGATCAATATATTGTCTGGTCAATGTAAAGAACGTAATGCAGGCATTAAACGACACATACCTGTACAGTAATAAGCCTCTAACGATTAAAGATTCATCTTGCCACATTTCTAACATCAGTGCAACTGTATAGAACTGAAAAGTGAAGTCAGCACTGCAATACCTTAGCAGTTAGTAGCAGTTAAAGCAGTTAGTAGCAAACTGTAGATCCAGTGGGACAGACTGTGGGGGAGTGAGCTGCAGGCTGAGCCTTTGTGTAAAATTGTTTTGTGCCTTTCCAGTCTCCAGAGCCTTGAGAGCTTAGGCTGTCATTTGGTTGAGCGTTCAGTCTGTCCTCCTCCTTAACACGGTTTACAAACTGGGTGCATGATGCATAGAGAGTTAGGATACCTTCCTTAACTATCTACATTGGGACTCGTAATGGTTGGAGCCATATGTCACTCGTCTCACAGCCTGAGGCAATGATTGTTGGAGCAGTAATTTACCCCCCTTAATCTACCCAAGTAGGGGTCATAAAGCATAAAGAGGCAAGTTATCCCACTTAACTCACTGATGTGACTGCCTGGAACCACATGTTTCCTTTCCTCTAGACAACCCAAGCAATGCCAGGATTTCATGAAGCAGTAGATTCCAATTGCCTTTAATTGTACACTTGATAAAGAAATATTGTAATATAAATGGCGAAGGTGCTAAAGCCAAACTGAGCATACTTGAAGCTAAACTGGAACCAAATGCAATTTAGTGGAAGACTCAAAGTTTGCAACCATTTACCTATCTGAAGCTCAGCTGACCTGCTGGACATTCTTTAGCAGGCGGGATGGCTGAAGCAGCAAGTTATAGCACTCCTGCTGAGTTTTGTCAATGTTATCCAGCCTCGATGACTCTCTGGGGACCACTCACACATTCTCAGTTAGTCAGCTCCTCTAGTGGGGGATGTAGGTTTTCATAAGTCAAGCAGGTGCAGAAACTGATACGCTGGCGGAGACCGACAGGCAGGTCGCAAAGAGGCGACAGGGTGTATGAACAGAGTGGAGTTTTGGAAAAGGTAGTCACTGCAGCTTTACTGAATGAATTTAAGGCGCATACTGCTATGGCTGGACAGTAAATGAAAATGTCTTTCAAAAAAGAAAAAAGGTAAAAAACATACATTTCCCTTATTTTAGCCTAATCCAACAGATTGGTGTCATTATTGACGCTGAAAGCTGTAGTGAGAGAAAAAAATAATATAATTTCTGAAACCCAGTCAAGTTGTATTAATTGAAATGTATATAAAAAATACAATATATTTTAAAGTCCAAGGCCCAGTATTACTAAGATCACAAATAAACTGTTGTTAGTGGGCATGTTGCAGGTGATTAGGAAACTATACTGAATGCTCAGAAACCTGGCTTTGAAGAAAATGCATTTCACTGTAGATTAGATTTGATTTCGAAAGATGTCTAAATAATTGTTTGTCTGCTTGTTCTTGAATATAGAGGCTGTAGCAATGCACTGGCTGTGAGCCGAAGAGACGAGGCAAGACACAGGACAGAGGTGCAGGTAGGACTATATAATTAATGAAGAAAACATCAAACACCATGCACATGCAATACTTAACCATGTGACAACGGAAGATCACTCAATACCGAACACCTGCCAGACAACACAATGGGTGTGAAACCCTGCAGGACATGATATAGCATGACAGGGCTAGTCATTAACATGAAAACAGATGAACGAATCCAGCTTTGGTAAACCATGACTAAGACCCTTAAGACAAAAGTGCTGACCAAGCTTAAATCATAAATAACTTAAGGCCAAACTGTCAGATGATTCACTGTTTATTACCTACTCCTGCAAAATGCCTTGTGGGTTTAAACCCCAGGATGAGCTTTAAACACAAAAGTCAGGTGCTTATGAGGCTTTGCGATTGACTGGTGTCCCATCCTGGAAGCACGCTCACCAGTAAATTCCACCAAAAAGAGTCACAAAAATGATTGTTGCCGTGTAGCAGTGACAATTCTTTTTGTATTTTGTGTGCATAAAGCTTGTCTGTACTTGGCGGCAGAGTGATACCATTTTGGTGTGAACACTTCTCAACCAATCAGATTGTGAGGTTTGAACTAACTGTATACTACTGAAATATATAAGACAATGAAATTAGCTCAAATGTGTGCGTTTTTGTATGTTATACAAATTCTCCTTTAATATTAGTGTTGCGTGAGCTTTTCTTTGTGCGTTGCTAATTAGTATTTAAAACTATGAGATTGCAGTTTTCTTTCCACCAATCCTCTCTCGTCGTCATTTTGTGTCCTTTTTGGATATATTTGTTGGGTCGACAGGAACGTGCGGGGAGTGCTGAGTTTTGAGGCACATGCTGCTGCTCCGAGGGGGGTCTTCTCTCTCTGTTTCATCTTCACTTTAATTGGCCGGTTTACAGTGTGGTATTTTTCACACATAATATTGCATGACACATAACAGCACAGCCAAACCGTGTATAACAGAACAACAGAAACAACAACAGCAGATCCATGTGGGGATGAAAGCAGAGCAGAACATGCACTGAATTGAGATTTGGGAAATAAGAAATTGGACTAATTGGCAAACTGATAAACTTGGTTACTGCATGTGCACTAAAGAGTGTGCAGCATATAAAATGGACCCATGCCTTGCTCGATTCAACAGTCCTGTTGTGTTCCATTTTAGCCAGTTGGTCGGTCTCTCACTATGGTTTCTGTAATCGAACGGGCATAAGGCTTGTTGACGTTGGACATTCATTTTAGGGAGGTACAGTCACTACAATGTTCCACAGTTTAAACCTGACCCTGGCTCAACCTGTGTGAAGCTTGCATGTTCACCGAGTGTCCCTGTGAGTTTACTCTGGGTGCTCTGGTTTCTTCTCATCCAAAAACATGCATTAGGTTGATTTGTCACTCTAAACTGACCAATGTCTAGTGTGTTTATATAACCTTTTGTCTGTTGTGAATACAGTCACTGATATGATGTTAAATAAAAGTAACAAGCAAAAAAAGAAAAAAAAAGACATTTATATGCATATAAATATACAAGTCTTCTGATAATTGTTTAAACTGTTCAGTTTGAAGATTATGTGGGGTTCCAGTCAGGTCTTAGCACTAACAGAATATAAATTAGATCAAAAGGACATACAAACCTTGTGATAGATCTGCTCTGACCTTTTAATTTCTGACTGGTGAGACCTGATTGGAATATTTCACTGACCATAGATATAACAACAACATTCAGTTTTGCATTCAGTGTGTAATATTTTATTTAAAATATATATATATATATATATATATATATATAAAGCGACCTGTAAAGCGTCGTTGCGTTCTGTGAAAATCTACTGTTATTGTTATTATTATTATTATTATTATTATTATTATTAATGGCTGTTTATCCAGGACATCCTGGGTTTGCCAGTTTCTGAAAGTAATGTCTTGTAGTTGTGTTTTGAACTAGAATAAAAGGATGTAATAAGACCTTAAACAACCCAACACAGACGTTTAGGCAGCACCCTGGTCAAATTTTAATTTTGAAATGAAATGAACATGTCATTTGCGTGTAACATACTTAAGAATTTAAATATTTGGATATCTGAGATCTTACAAAAACTTTAGTGGATCATTTTGAAAGGTACACATGTATACATTTTAGAAATTCATCTTAGTCTGTATGTATTAAATTGTGCACAACAATTTGCTATACAAATTATTACTGAATAGGTAAATATTTAGCAGTGGAACCAGCATGGTATACAAAGCTAGCTGATTATGCTACTGGAGTTATTAACAAAGCAGCCATTACATTTGGTTACTGTTCACTGAGAATATGATTCAGACCTTTTGATGCTAATTCGTATATGGCCGTGATATGTTGGTGGCAGGATAAGTCTTTATGAGCGCCTTGGTGGTAGAGCAAGAGTGTATGGTTCAAGGTGATATGAGTTGTTTCCTGTGGTTGATTTCCTGACATGATAAGATCAGTGGTGTGTGTTCCACCTCACATTGCTCACATTAGTTCCTTCCAAATGAGTCCCTATAACTATTTGGGGCAAAAGTGCCTGTGGTCAGCTCCTACCCAGATATGGATTGACCACACTTCACAAACGTCTTGGTCTGGCTGCAAAATTCTTGAGTATCAAAAGCAACGGGACCCGTATGTCACGTGATATTCAGGATTCATGGTATGACACTGGATGATCGATGCTATATTGAGCAAGAGGGACCCGGTGCAGAAACCTTCCAGCCCTGGCCTAAACATATTCTTAATAACCTGTTCCCTTTCCCTCCCTGAGAGGAATCAATCTGACCAAATGCCACGGCATGCAGAAGAATATTTAGTTAAAGCCAATAAACCTGGATCATTGAGCTCACCAGAAGAGAACAGTATGATCAATATGTCAGTAAGTTTCTGAGAGGAAGGCAGCTCCACTAATGGCGGCCTTTTGAATCCAGCATTGAAATCAATTAAGGGAACAAAGGGGCTTGGCATGAGCCTTCTCTGGCTGAACTATCCTCAAGAAAACAGGTGACAAGGCTGGTCTCCACTGTGAATAAAACCCTACATTTCATTCTCAGTGTATATAAGGTTGCCCTCCAAATAGGAACAGGAGATCACATTTCACAAGCAGACGCCTCCCTTGGTGAGGCTGATGCACAATTTAGAAAGGAAACAAATTGCAAATGAAAGTAAATGAGTCTTGTGCCTCCTTCCAGTTCTTGAGTTTGTCAGTGCGGAAATGGAAACGGCCTTCCAGGGAGATCTTTATTCATGGAAATGCTTATTTCCATTGATGAAAGTGTCTTTCATTTCTAGTTATGAGAACGGTCTAGTTTTAATAAGAGACCCGTGCAGGCGTTCGCCAGCCAGATTGGAGGCAATAATGGGCATCTTCAAAGAATGACATTGTTATAAGTTCTTTCACAGAGTACTATGTACGTGAGGTCTCGCTTATAACAACAGCTCTCCCACTCAGCATTTACACACTCAGAGATTGTGTGAAATGTGGGATGGGGCCTAATCATTGACTTCATATAAAACAATATAGATAATGATTGCATACTGTTTAGTATTTTCATTTATTATTTCATTTCTTTAATGTAGTGCCTTTTACTTCAATTTGTACTATAAATCCTGCCATCACAAAGTACAGAAGTACGAATTATTGTTGTTCGCAGACATTTCAGTAACATAACTGAAACACCATTGCAACAAGCTAGAATTACACTTGTCTTTTAAGATCTCACAGCTAACAAAACATATCAGAGATAAAACCAACTGCCTGTATAGCTCAGGACAGGATGCGCAGATCAGGAGAAGGCTAAAAACATTCTGTTGCACTGAAAGTTCTCAAGAACGCAGTGGCCCCCAACATTTTTAAATGGAAGAAGTGTGGAACAATCCTGTGTGCAGATCGGGGAACTTTCAGAAAGTCAGTCATCAATGCAGCCCTCCACCAATCTGGGCTTTATAGCGTAGTGTTTTTTTGCAAACTCCAGGTGATCTTTCATGAGTTTGTTTTACTGATAAGAGTCTGGCCTAGATTGCTGGAGTGCTGCAGTGGTGGTTGACCTTCTAGAAGTTGCACATGGGATTTTGGAGTTCAGCCAGAGTGGCAAATGGTTTCTTGGTAACCTCTCTTACCAAGGTTTTTCTCCCTTAAATACTATTGGTGTCATGGCTTGGTTTTTGCTCTGATTGACAAGGGTTAAGCAAGCAGGTAAAATGCATACTTGCAATCTTGTAGTCAGATTATTTGAAATAAAATGTGTTCTTTGACTGGATACAGAATGAGAAGAATAGTAACTTGATTTTCTTGATCAACCAAGATACCAGATGTTATTTAGGCATGCAGAGAAAGGCCTGATGTATTCTGTTTTAATAGTTAGTTGATCATCAGTAATGATAGAACCAGTTAGACCAGTTTATAATCAACTTTATAAATAAGTAGTAGTACGAAAGTAATAGTTATACAATTAAAAATTATTAAATGAAAGGTTTCTAATTTCTCACTCTGATCCTACATCATCTGTGTACCCATGTCACCATTTACACTACTGCTGTCCTTACCTGCCACACCAGTCCACAACACCATCCCCTTACTGTTCCCCTGTAGCCTGACACAGTTCCTATCCTGACAAAGTACACATCAGCCCTGTTCCACGTCCCCCATCACCACGTACACAACACAATGTCCCTACCATGCCACCAAATTTTGATAAGCGAATACATTCAAAGCTGAAGTGTAATATTTTTTAAAATCTACAACCACCTAATTTAGCCCAGTGACTTTGGTGCATTTGAAATAAACTGTACGAGCATAGGTACACCCTGACATGTTGTAAGCTCAGCCTGGTTTTACTTTCCTATCTTTACAAGTACACGCGCTAGATGATCTGTACTGTGTCCGAGCATTTGACTACTGTGATCGAGCTGTACTGCTTCCTGTTTGCAATACTTTGAACCAGTTGGACTCAGGGAACAGTACGCATCGCATGTAGTGTGATCAGTACATTAATAATCAATAGGTCTATAAGGTAAATGAGAGGGTTGCTTGTCAGCACAACTAAAATGACAGCAAAAAATCCACAAAGTAAGAACAACCATTGCCAGCATGCCAGCGGGGGAGTGCTAAGTGGTGACAATCGTGCTCTGGCATGATATAAGCCATCCGGGCACAGTGCGAGTACACCTCTAGACCAACCAACTGACTGTGTACTTATTTTGGGAAAACAAACTGAAAAAACAATGTCTTGTCCGAACCAGGACATGCTAAAAAACACAATTACACACAGTTACACAAGATAGAGGGGAAGCAGTTAACAGCGCAAAAGAAAGCAAAGCCTTTTGTGGAGTTATATGCTTTTATCAACAAATAATATGTTCTGTGTGAAATGGCTGTGCAATGTGGTGAAACAACAAAAACCTGCTAAATACTTTAAAAGCTGATAAATACTCTACAAATTGTAGTAGTACATGCATGTTTATTACTCATTCACAGTTCTGTGAGCAATAAGTAAATTGGAATAAACATTATATAAGCTCCAGATACAACCCTTGTTAATATTTGATTAAAATGACCTAATTAGAATATGACTAAATAAGTTTTGGTGACACCATGGGACCTTTGGTGACCCCGATGCACTCTCCAATTCTTGAGATGCTTAGGTCTGCACCCCCACCCCTTTTAAAGCTGCAGCAATGCTGACCGCACTCAAACGTCTATTTTCAAAAGCTAAACCTTGGATATGTCACTGAGCATGTGCATTTAACTTCTTTGATTGACCATGGTGTTGCCTGTTCTGAGTGGAACGTGTCCTGTTAAACCAATGGATGGTCTTGGCCACTGTGATGCAGCTCACTTTCAGGGTGTTGGCAATCTTCAATACCCTAAGCCATCTTTATTTAGAGCAACAATTTTTTGTCACACCCTGTTGAACTTCCAGTGACCAGTATGAGAGAGTGATAATTTAACACACCTGAGACCTTAATCCTAATGAGACATGTGATACCTGGGAGGGGAAATGGCTCAATTTGACCATTTTCACTTAGGGATGTACTCACTTTTGTTGAGAGTGGTTTAGACATTAATCGTTGTGTGTTGATATTTTGAGGGCACAGCAAATTTACACTGTTATACAAGCTTGTAGACTAATTACTTTACATTGTATCAAAGTGTCATATCTTCAGTGTTGTACCATGAAAAGATATGAAAAGATATAGTAAAATGGTTACAAAGGGGGTGCACTTACTTTTTTGAGATACTGTATCTGAGGGATTAGAGCCCAGATGGGAGATCATCCCCAAGTACAGTGTTCCGTCGTGGGGGTTATGTTCCAGGACCACCCATGATAAACGAAAATCAGCGAAGTAGGGACGCTTTATTTATTGAAGTATTTAGACACTGTTTTAGCCGTAGAACTTGCAGAACGTTTGGGAAGCATCACAGGGCTTAAATGAATTCAGTTTATAATAAAACTTTTACAAACAGCAAACACAACACAGCAGATAAAAACTCATGTCGGCAAGTAGAGACTCAGGCGGCCGATGCTCTAGTCTTACTTCTCGTTTTTGGTGAGTATTCATTAGTATTCGCTGAGTAAATACTCTATTGTAGTGTTTTTTTAACTGTTGAATAATCGAGCAACACGCTGAAGTAAGGGAACGTTCTCTTTACTTATCACTCCATACATCACTCTCGTATCACACCTGCTCCGTCCGTACCGAGCTTCCAGCATGTCATATCCTACACCCCCAGTATAAACAACAGCTATTTACTGTAAATCCTCATTTTATCCTTTATAACATTCCTTTATTGTTAGAATGAATATTTGAATATATTTTTATACATTTTGTGATTTTTTTTTAAAGTTACAAGTTCCGCAAAAACCCTGCGATATATTTTTTCATATTTTTTTGAAAACCCACGATGCACCGAGTCCGCGAAAGGTGAACGAGGCGAGGGAACACTGTATATAAACTGGGATGCTGGCTGTAATTAGGCAGCTCACTATAGCAAAGGGTAAAATTGGTGCAAGGCTATGCAAGATGTCATGGTCAAAAGCAGTCAAAAATGCATCCTAAATAATCTCCTCTTTCTTAGTGAATAACCTTGCTGGTGTTGTAGAACATAAATAGTTCAGTAGAAGTCCAAAATAATGTCTGCTATTTATCTACAGATCAAAACGCAGATTTTGGCAAATTTTGAAATTTCTAATCCTCTAAACGGGCTGGACTTCAACAAGTGCTTCCCCTCACCTGTTTCTTTTCTCACTCTTCTTGAGGGTGTACTGACACTCCACCATGGAAACCAAGTGGGGAAAAGAATACTGTCAGAGCTAGAGTACACAGCCATATTCTACCCCAACCCCCCAAACTTGGTCAGGTTTTATAGTGCCAACCTCTGACCTCATTAACGAGGGACCGGTGGACTTCGGCTGTGTGGATGACCATAGCACATGGCTGTCTGGAAGCATGCGGTCATTACATCCTTTTCCTGGCACCCCATGGTCATCCTGGGAATAATAAAGATAAAGAAGCCATCCTTCAACACAACCTGAACAGTTAAGGACCTGTTGAATGTTGAGAGCCTGGGGTTCCTAGCGATGTGAGGATAAAGTACATACTTTGTAGGATGAAGTGGTGTTAAGTTGAAAACGAGACATTGAAACAATCCTACTAGAATTTAGCGTCAACGAAATAGACAAGCATTAAGTCTAGTTCGGCTAGGCTACTTCTGCAATAGAGGCTTTACAAATAAAAAATGAAATGCTTACACAAGTTCATTTAGATTGTGTAACCAAATTAATGACATTTGATTATATAAGTAATTACTATGTTTGATTAACGAAACGATGGATGGGTAGAAAAAGAGGTTTAAAAGATACAGCACAACAGGATATGTACTTAATGTAAGGCTACATACATTTGCTCCTCACCTCCAGCTGCTGTCTTATGTGTGTAGTTTGCCATGGTTTTCTCAAGTCCACATGGGTTTCCTCTATGATTCTATTCTAGGACCATCACCTCCCAAAACAAACTCACCAAGTGGACTGGCTCTACTCTTAATAGCCAAAGGTGTGAGAGTGCTCTGTGATGGGACTGGCATCGTGTCCAAAATCTGCTCCCACATTTCATTTATTGATTCCAGGGCAGCATCCAGATCTTCAGCAGAAACCTCTGTGGGAAATATTCCCATGGCTAATGTGTGTTATAGCCAGAACCTTTCCACAGCAGTTTAGGTTTAGTCAGCTGACCAGCATAAAACAAATCGTGTAACCCATGTAACCATGGTACAAATGTGCTTGCTCCATCGTCATCATCAATGAATTACAAAAGTAAAAATGCTGATAATTTGGGTGATCTAGACCAGCTGTTCCTTAATCGAATTAAGGGTCTTTATTACCATATCCAATTTCTAAAACTAATGGGGTTCATCTGGGCCTCCTAGCCACCGAATACAAAAGATAATAAATGTGAGTGTTTTAACCGGACCACTGAATAACAGAGCACACAGGATTAAAAATGATGATTATATAAGATGAGCTCCAGGTCTGATTAACGATAACGATTGATCCAAAACCCCAGCAGCTGCTGCGAGTGAAACAGAGCATTCGAGTGAGGCAGGTATAAAAATGAATAGAAAAAGGTTTCGACCTGAAACCCATTAATGCTCCATTTGTAACTAATTAACTGAAATTTATCATTAAGTGAAATGATTTTACGGCTAGAAGCTTGCACAGTGCATGATTCGGAAAACCTTGTTCTCATCACATATTCTCTGCAGTTGGAGTAACATTGGGAGGCAGGCCATGCTGAATAAATATGAAATCGTGTCTGCAGGTTTTCAAAAGGTTTTTCTTAATTAAATGTAGAACATATTCGTTGGCAGCGGGAACTGCGGCGCCGAACAATCACAGAAAAACCTATTCTCAGTACCAGAGTGAGTCCCTGCTGTGGCCCTATTCACAGAGTGGGACGGGAGGGGCAGGAGGGGGGTGTCGGCTCATTACTCTAGCTTCGAGAGCCAGTCTGCAAACAAGCAATTTTTAAGCAAAATAGTAGAGGAAACCTATCAATTCCAATTCAGCAAGGATTTGGTTGAGGATTAGAATTTAAACCATGGTGTATAGAAAGGAGTGCCTAAACTCCTCGTGTGTTTTTTAAAATTGAGATTTTTAGCCACCTACTTCTTTAAACAAAACCCATGAACAGCTGCAGTTACAGGGCTTAGAGTTACAGCAGTTATTTCAGCCCTGAAAACGTTTCTTGACGAAGGACGATGAATTGTAATGGCAAAAGTTAAAAACCTTCACCATCAGTTAGAGATGGCTGATGAATATATTCTGGTCCTGCTGATCTGGACCCTATCCAAAAATGCACTCTGGACAGGAGGGTTGTTCATCACAGGATGGCACTTACTCACACATTTTAGGGAAGGTAATCTACCCATTTTTGGCAACTGAATGACAACTACAGCCAACACACTTCATACCAAGAGCAAATCCATGAAATAACAAAGGCCATGTACTGTATACGACCCATGTTTATGGATCATTCTTTAGTCAGTGGGCTTTATAGACATTTCACCAGTCATACCTTATTTACTGTTTTCTCTAACCTTGTGCACAAACAGGACATAAAACATTGAATAAACTTTGGAAATTGCTTATTAAGGCCCACTGAGTTCAAGCCAAAAGCTTGGGCTGGGCTGGGCTGGGCTGGACATGCAGAGTTAAAGAAAGCAATTTCACCTTATTGCCTATATACATCCACTATCCCAGGCTGATATTGTACTCATGTGAACACATTTAGTATTTGCCAGCACACTTCCACAAATAAAAACTCTGCAACTGATCATGCTATACCTTATCTTTCTGGGTTTCATGAGATTCACACTGGTTACTGAACAGATTTAACGTAACTGTTAAAGAGAAGCAACTTACATGCACGTTGTGATCTGATTTCCTTGGCCAAACCTGGGTAAATCCACTGGGCCACATTTATTGGGGGATTTTGAGACACTCTTTAGGCCAGTACCATTTCTGTGTTTAAAGGGGGAGGTCTATATGAGTGTATTTTTCTTTGATCTTTTCTATGATCAAGTGTGGCCTATGGGATTGTTAATGGGGAGTTTTTATTATTAGTGTATAATAAGTAATATTTTTGAATTATTGAGTCTAATTTAAATATTACGTTTCTCTATTATGATTGCACTTTATTTGTTGAATATCGCACTTTTATTTTGAAATAAACTTCCCCAGTAAGAGGAACTAGACGTGGGGTCCTGGGGTAAATAAAAAGTTTTTTAAAGGTCACTTTGTATTTCCACAATTACAGCCTGTAATCCATCTGATTGTTTGCATACATTGTTATTGTTATCTGTACTCTGCTTGCTAATGGTCAGGACCCCCCACAGATTAGGTACTAGTAGGTACTATTTGGGTGGCAGTGGTGGAGCTATAAGGTGGATGTCGTCAATAAAGTGGACAGTGAATGAACAGTGTTTAAAAGCTCCAGCAGCTGTGTCTGATCCAGTCATACCAGCTCACACACCACTACATCAATGTCACTGCCGTGTTGAGAATGATCCGCCACCCAAATAGTACCTGGTCTGTGGGGGTCCTGTGGGCGTTTTGATCTTTAGAAAACAGAATAAAGGGGACTAACGAAGTGTGTAGAGGAACAGATGAGTTACAGTCTTTAATTGTAGAGCTACAAAGTGCAGTGACCACTAACCCTTAAATAATGAATATAATTTGCAGAATATAAATTCAAACATATAAAATTCCTAAGACTTTAACACAGTCCTGCACTTCAAGACAATGATCTGTTGTAAAGTGCCCTATATAAACAGATTTGAAATTGTTTTTGAATTATATTAGTGGCACCAAGTGGATAATTAATGTAAGTTCATTCATCCATTTATTCTTTATATTTACCCAATCCAATTCAGAGTTTCTGGGGGCTGGGGCCCCTGTGAGCATAGACAGGACCCTGGACAGGGCACCACTCCAATGCAGGGCACACACAATACACACTCTGAGACAATTTATGCCATTCGACCAAACATGTCATTGGGAAGTGGGAGAAAACCACAGTAAATAAAAGGATCCCAAGCAGACACTGGGAGAACATGCCAACTCCACCCAGGCAGTGGCCTTGCTGGGATTTAAAAACGGGTGTCTCTGGATCACTGAGGTGGCAGCGCTAACCTGTGTCACCATTTGAGGAATCATGCAAGTAGCAATTTTAATTTGAACTTTAAAGTCGATTCAGCGTCCTAAAATCACAGCTAGATAAAATAAACAGAGTAAACACACACAAGTGCAGTGTGTTGGGAGTCAATAGACTTGAGGGTCATCACCCAAACCAATTTCATGACTGACTGACCTCTGCGTTATTCATATACAGTATAAGCTGGCCCACAAATGCACACAGAACATTCCCTCACACACCAGCACAACTGCTTTCAAATGATGTCCTTCCTGGACTAGCAGCATTTCTACCAGATGTAATTGGGAGCTTAAGCTGGTAACCACACAGGAGAGATGTGAGAATAGGGGATTTGCTTAAACAAGGAGCCCTCGGTTCCTGACTGACATGTCGGACCACCTTCGTCTCATCCCTGGGGCTTTGTATAATTATATTGGTAGCAAAAGCAGTGGGCCACAGACGAATTGGTTCCATACAGCAAAGACCCAAATTATCAACACACGGACGATCTGAGTAGGAATGCTTGTGGGAGTTTAGACAAGCAATTGAGCTGCAAATCAGCATATTCTCATAGAAAGGAGAAAAACTGCTCAGGGGAAATGTTCAGGTCTTTAGAGAATAGAACTGACATTAAATTATGGTAGAAGCAGTTTTGCGATGCACTGGGCAGAGATAAATCAGCCCAAACTGTTATATAGCCGAGACGTCACCGAAGCTTTTTCATTCAAAAGCACATTTTGAAAATAGCATATCCAGCCCCGCGTACTCGAAGCAGGACCTAGTAGGGTGGGCGTGAGATGACAGTGACATATGGCTCCACAGTGATACTTTAATTTAGCAATTAAATTTTAATGTGTATTTCAAAGATCACAACAGACCCTGTGCAGAGACAGATGTCTCTCTGAAGCATTTGCTACACGCTTAAACACAGCATGCTCATCCATAATTTACCCTATAAAAATGACTGTGAAATCATAGGGACTCGCGAGACGAGCAATGAGAAACCAGCATTTGGCCCAAAATAACATAATTGTACATTATTTCATTCAGAATGACTCCCTGTGAACTCATATTAATGCTTTTTTATGACTCTTTACCATCACATACTCCACTTATATACTGTCGCAGTGTGTTTCAGTAAATTACACTAATTGGTTTTCATGTCCTACATGTTTATTCTTACCACATGTCATTTCAAGAGAAATGAAGTGCTGAACTGCTACAGGGATATATATATATATATATATATATATATATATATATATATATATATATATATACTGCTCACTAACATTAGGGGATATATAATCTAAAAGATCCCCTAATTCTTGTATATATGTATAGTAGCAGTATGTACAGTACATTGGTAGCACCTATGGCGTTCCCCTCAGGAAAAGATTTTGAGAAATGTTACTGGTTATTGCCCCCACCTCCCTTCTACCCCCCAAAATACTGAAATTAAATTTACTCCCTTGGCTGCAGGACCTCTGTTTATGAGATGTACTAAAATGAAAAATAGAAATACATCTTTTGCTTTTCAAGTGGTCCAGCGGCCTAAGATGCTTGCACTTTTAAAATTGGATTTAAAAGAGTCCTGCTCTCCCATAGTTTCCTTCCATGGTTTCCATATTATTTAGTCACATGTTCCTTGCTCTGTGCACCCTAACCCTTATTATTAACCTTGCATTATGATCTTGCTAGCATTTAATATAATATAATTTCTGCCTCTGATTTATTCTTTTTCCTTTTATCCTTTTTTAAGTTCCTTTTATCCTGACTCTAATTGCTTGTCAAGTCACGATTCCGATCTTTCTTATCTTGGTTTATGTGAGCAGGCCTGCAGGGCTTCGACCGTTACCCTAAAATAAACTGAATGACACGTTGTGAGTGAAGCAGAACATCAACAGTACTTTCTCTTCATCTATCTCCGTTACTGTTCCTATGAATGATGTTTAGGTGGACCGAGCCAGCTTCTCTTTCACTCCTGGATGGCTCTGGCCACCAAAAGATTTACAAGAGTTAAACACATGCTGACAGTGTCAAGCTGTCTCCTAACTTTGCTGAAATATAGATAACTTCTGTAAGTAAGAAATAGTAGCAGGGCTTGAAATTGACAGCATTATTTACACTGTGTGTGTTTCCCCCACTCTCCCAAATGCTATTTTTTCCTCTGTTGAAGAAAGTCAACCAAGTGTCACAACTGAAGTGAGATGGAAAAAGGAGCAGTGGAGATCTTAAACTGTGCTGTGAGCCAATAACATGCATGTAAGCCCATTAATGTAATAATATTTCAGCCCAAAGGAAAATTACAAATATTGCACTAATAAATATACTCTTACATTAAATTAAATTATATGTTATGTTTTACACACCCCTAGCTGTTAGGAACAACCATTCCAGGTACATATTGTGGTAACCTAGCGGTTAAGGTACTGGACTCTAGACCAGAAGGTCCAGGGTTCAAATCCCACCTCTGCCAAGCTGCCACAGTTGGGCCAAAATGGTTGGGTTAAAATGAAAGACTGCATTAATTGTAAGTCGCTCTGGATAAGGGTGTCTTCTAAATGCTGGAAATGTAAATATTGCAGTCAATTTGACATAAATGTAGTGATTTTTCCAATGTAGAATTATTTGCTGCCTGAATTTGCTTAATGTTCTTTTTTGCTTTATTTTGCTTTTCCTTTCGTTTACTTGGTTTATTACCTTAGGTAGTGCAGATTGAAAACCCTTGAGCGAAACAATGTTTCCTACAACAAAACAATGTGAGTAATTTTAAAAGTCATGATAAACAACTGACAGCCCTTCTTTTCGTGCACCCTTAAAAACACACACGAGCACAACATTTACACACAACTCTCTTATCTGAATACACCATACGCAGAACTTTCAAACTGGCCAGTTAAATATTGAGAGTTTTCCTCAAGGACACACCATGTGCAGATTAAATGAGCTTGGATTTGAACTCACAACCTGCTAATAGCTGTCCAGAGCAATAGAGCCTTAACGTGTAACGTCATAAGCAGACCTCCATAGAGGAGTAGGATCAATCTGTTTGAATAATCCTCAAATTAGATGGACATCACTAAGGTTTTTCCATGTAATGCTGCCTTTAAAATACATTTAAAACAGAAAATTGGTACCCCTTATAAGCCTTTAGGATGAATTTTAAGTTCCTATGTGGATATGACATGGTGTTATCACACAAGACAGTTGGATCTATTAGAGGTTCGTTTTAATATTATAATAGAATGCATGAATTTAACACAAAATTCACTGAACATTCACTAGCATGTACTAAACACCCCTTTTCATTTGGCATCCACACAGAAACAAATGCTAACTTCCATTTTAAAACATCCTAAATAAGGCTGCATGAAAGCTCTGAGGTGGGAAGAGGGATTCTTAAATTGGATTAATAATCCGTGGTTGGATTATCCATGGATCCAGTTGTTACAAATGCAGCATTAGTGCAAGGAGGTGGGAGCTTTTGGAGAGCTTCTATAGAATCACAATGTTTGAAAAGAAGATTTGTCATGTACATTTACTGCATTTAGGGGACATCCTTATCCTGAGTAAATTTGTGTGCCGTTTGGCAGCAGTTTCTTTAAGATCTTAAATATCTGCACACCACCATCTAACTGAAAGATAAATAGATCATGTAGATAAAAACAACATACAGTACACATTAAAG
The DNA here is from genome assembly GCA_034779995.1 of Parotocinclus haroldoi. Lineage (NCBI taxonomy): Eukaryota > Metazoa > Chordata > Actinopteri > Siluriformes > Loricariidae > Parotocinclus > Parotocinclus haroldoi. Next base: position 32,425 of record JAUZST010010126.1, on the reverse strand, counting down.
ACCACTGTTCGATTGGATATACCATTGTTCTGGCAATAATATATCCTGTAGATACACTACTCACAAAAATTATGGGATATTTCATTATGGGATATTTTATTATGGGATATTTCATTTTAAAATATTCCCTAATATATAAACAAAATAATAGTATAACAGTAGCCCATATCTAATGATTTGTCAGTCATTCTATTAGAACACAACCAGAACACACCGGAAATGTGAATGCATTATTTAAAAATACTGCAAAATCAGGAGCAATACACAAGCAGAAGCAGCATCTGGCAACTTCATTAGGATGCCAAGTTGACCGTTGTAAAGTCCAAAGAAGCTCGATCAGGAAGGGTATGCACGGCTGTTTCAAAAGGAGAACAGGGTGAAAAAGCCAGTATATGCTAAAACTCACAAAGTTGGAATGAGAATCATTAGAATGTTAAGTCAAGAATCCAATATTGAAATATTTGGGATCAGTTGTTGACGATGTAACATATGGTCTAAAACAATAAATCTTACTACCAGTAAGAAAAATGTTCTGAAAATACAGGTAAAGCAAAGCTAATGCTCACTGAAACTGTGAACAATTGTGGGTCTTCACTCACCAATTAAAGGCCCTACTCATCATTTTCAGCAGTCTTAATACTGGAAACTTCTGATAGTTCAGAGTTTAGTGTATTTCTGGTGTCATTCTTAGTATTGTCTTAGTAATTTACCAATACAATTGGAGGAAATTGGGGATGCCTTTAACTTATCTGCCTTTTGGTATTTTTATCGCTTTTAGTCTTCCTCTTGTTTACAGTGTCCGGTTTAGTGGCTAAGGTTCTGCACGACTACTAAGCAGGTTGAGGTACAAATTGTGACCTAATATGCTACAACTCCATTAACCTTTAATTTAGTCATAATTCAGTTCCGTGTGCCTGCTAATTGCTGTAAATGTAAATATGGCTTGGCCACAATGTTTTACTTTCTCAGCAAGTTTTCTGACATGCCTAAAAATGGAAAAGGCTGCGTTCTAACAAACTAAATGTATTATACTAGCCTTTTTTTTTAAACCATAACTAGTTGCCTTGTGTGTGTCTCATAAGAGTGATGTGTTAAGCCTACGATTTAAGACTACTCATTTGTGAATTTTGATGAATCCTAATATTTGATTAAGCCTTGTCGTGGTCTACTTGAGTTAAAGTGCCAGAGTAGTACACTCTATTAGCCTCGGAGTGAGAAAAACGTCTGGCATCAGTGATCTCCACTGCGATAAGTCCTTTCCACTGAGCTCCCACAGATTTCCACTTGAATGGATGTGACAGTGTAATGCTTTCAGGCAGTTTCATGCAATGAAGAAAGCCATTGCATTCGTATTGCTTCATGAGGGATGTGACTGGAGGTGGAGGAGGCAGATGAGTGTGTAATTGTATAGATGTTTTGTATGACTGAGTGACATCTTTATATAAAGGGGATGTAATCGTTCTACCAGACAGTACGATGGAAAAGTTTGGAGGATGCTCTTGCTAATAACAATGAAAGCATGTTGCGTGTGTTATTGAATTTCTTCTGGTCAACGGCGTAGAATTTTTATTGGCTGTAGTTAATCGTTGTTAATGTCAGTGCTATCTAAAGCATTAATTCACAAAATGCCTCAAGTAAAAGGGGCATCAGATCTGTGATCCTGGGCCTATCCTGGAAAAAACTAGGTAGAAGGCAGAGACAAAATTAGACATTTCGAGAATTTAACAGATGTGTTTAAGTACAGTGAACTCAAAGCGCTGTGACATGGCACGTAGAAGATAGCAGAGCAACTTATTATTAAGCAGCAAAGTTTAATCTTTTGTTTAAAGTCTGTTTGACAGCACTGGGGTTTGAACTCTGTGTCAGTTTTCTCATTAGTTTTCTAATGGCTTAACCACAGAGCCACACCACGCCCCAGTGCACCAGTGTCTCAAATCTATGGAAATATAGAATTGATCATGTTTTTGGAAGGTGCTTGGCTCTGTAAATGCATCATTATTACTCGTGGCATTATTTAGCAAGTCTCAAACTAATGGAAATGATCCAAACCAAGGTAAAATAACATTTTGAGGGGTAGCACTGCAATTCAATTCAACTGGGAACAGGGTTTCTATTTTGACCAGATTTTTTTGCACTTTCTTTATTGTAAGCTACATCCGTGTTGGGTTGTATTTTAACAACTAAATAGCCAGTTTCTAAACCTATACATAATATGGGTAGGAGTTGATGGACTGCTGCAACTGGAAACATGGGCATTGTCGGGTTTGTCCCCACTTTGTTCACTCTTTTGAGAAGCCGATTCGGCACATGGCTGCGAGGTTGATGCTGGACATGTTTGGCATTCCAATTAATCACCAAGGTATTGCAAGGAGCTTTTTAGAAGCCAGCAAAGTTCTCAATTAAACTTGGCAACTCATTTTTTGTGAATTTTAAGGAGGGTTTAGGAGAGCAGCATAGAAGGTGAACTGACTTGTTACAGAAACTGGCTGAAATAAAATATAGCTACCCCTTATTACTGCACCCCTGGTCATAATCGAGCTGCATCATTACACAGATACATTCTAAAAGCTACAATAAAAAAATGTTCAGCGTTTTCTCTCTTTCTCTCTCATTTTCTCGCATCTTTCTCTCTTTTTCTCTCTCCTTATCTTACCCTTCTCTAACAGTCTGCCTGCGAGTGAAGATTAGGGCTGCCTCCATAATAACACTTTCCTGACAGTACGTGTTATATTAAAGATTAAAAAGTCATTCAAAATACAGCTGAAACTGAGGTTGGCAGGGTCATATGGAAATGATATGACAGACCAGAGTGAAATATATTATCTCAGGTGTATTAACCTGAATTTCCAGCTGGGGTTTTGTAAAACGATTGGGTTCTATCGCTCTGAAAATCGGGTGCTGTGATTAGAAATGTCATTCATGTTGAGTGAGGGCAGAAATTGAGGAATTACGTAAATAAAAGAGAGTGTCAGAAAATATTTACCATTTCGACTTCATAATTATGTGGTATTTTTTCACACTGGAGACCCTGGAGAGAAATTGAATAAAAGTCATTCTAATACCGTCCTAATGACTAAATTAATCAGAAGTAGTTCCCCATTACTGTGTGCCACTATAATCTGTAATATGTTCATATACTTCTGTAATATAATATTAAAAGCACCAAATGTTGTGTTTGTAATGTAATAAAATAAATAGGCCTAATAAGAACATTATGCTGAATGACGGAAGGGAATGACATGCTAATGGAATAGCCTCACGACACTGACTATAACCTCAGAAACAAAGGTTACGCACTGAGAACAAGCTGAGCTTGTAACCAAACATTTTGCTAAGTAACAGCCGGTCAAATGACAGGCACTCAGCAATTCTAGGTACATGTAGGTATGATGCTTCTACTGTTAAATATTGTACAGGTATCTCTTTAAAATTACAGGATTTTTTGAACAGCTTTCATTTTGCCTAAACAGAGCATATCTAATCACTTTGTCTTTGAAGTTGATCTTTCCAAACTACTACGAACACTACACTTGGAACAAATGATTTTAATTTTAATGTTGATGGCGTTTAAATGACAGTGTTTATACACACAAAGTACACAATCATATTAGTGATTAATGCAATAGATGGGCTTTTTCCATAATTGATTACCCAAACATGCTAAATGTCTCCCTTAAATGTTTTTCTTCCTATAAACATTTTCATTGACACAGTGACATTGGAGTAAGGCAGCACAAAAAACTAACTACTATAGCTGGAGACATGTCTTGTAGTCTGAGATATAAATGACTGATCCTTAGTCCTCATCTTTATGTTTTTTTGTGTTAAAAACCCCAGGGAACCTAAATCCATAATTGCTTTCTAATTACGTTAATGTTGGCTCTGTGGGACACAGTGTGCAGCACAAAGTGTGAACTGGTGACGTTTTTGCTCTTTGTAATTGGAGCTGGGGTAAAGGCTGGGCATATTAAGGTACTTGGTTCTGTGATGCTAGCTAGCCTTTACGGTGACTTGAGTATGAGCTCCAGTGGTGTCTTCGTACAGGGCATCACATGCAGGCATGATCAGTGGTATTTAAGAAAGGGAAGGCCAGTTCATGCTAACTGTGTGATGGGCTGTGGTGGCTCAGCCATTAAGTTACTGGACTGTGGACCAGACGGTCAAGAATTCAAATCCCACCTAGACCAACCTGCCACAGTTGAGACCCTCAACCAACACTCGATAAGAGCATCTGCTAAATGCCTAGATGTAAATAGTCTGATGTACTGTTCAGGGCACACATGGATCTGTAAAAAGACTAGGAAAATCCCAAATCGGACACATTTGGGATGGTACGGTAAATGTAAAGAAAAACAGTGTCCATAGCACATCATAAGACTTTTATTCCATTGCTGGAAGTATTTATCAAATATATTTAATGTTTCAAGGGTTTTCATTTCATGCCTGCAACACATTCCAAAAAAAGTTGGGACAAGGGCAATTTAGGGCTAATAATACTTTATAGTAATAATACTTTTAAGAAAAGCTTATTTGTTCATAGGCACATAAAGTCATGCAGACATGGTCAACTGAGCTTCACACCAAACATCAATCTGGAGACAAATATAATCTCAGTGATTTGACCATGACATGTTTGTGCTGTCAGATGGGATGGATAGAGTTTTCCAGTAACTACTAATCTTATGAGACTGTCAAACACAGCAGTCTGTAGAGTTTACACCAAATGTTGCATAAACAGAAAACATCCTGTGAGCGGGAGTTCTTTGGGGAAAAACACCTTGTTGATACGAGAGGTCTGAGGAAAATAACCAGGCTGTTTTGTTCTGACAGCAAGGCTACAATAACTGGACCAATTTTGTATAACAGCGATGATTGGGAATATATCTCTCAGCACAGAATGCTGAAGTTTGATGTGGATGGGCCACACTGGGATCAGGAATTTGATTCTAAAGGAGGCAAAGGTTCTCCAAAACAACTAAACACTTCAGAACACAGACTAGTCTAATAAATCTTTGAGCTATTTCTGTATTTTTTCCGTTTTTTCTCCCCAATTTGGATATTCCCCCCAGGCAGGCAGTTATGTTCGGCCACAAGAGCATGTCCGCACAGAGGAATGCACCACTATGAGAACATAAATCTGCAGCCTCTGTCAGTAATGCCATCAACTGTGCTATTAAATTGAGTAGAAGGCTACATGGTAATTATTTTGTTAAAGATGAGGCCAACAATAGCTTTTTTGTTTAACTAATTGCTATGTCAGAAGAAAGAAAATCACTGCGTTTCAATAAAAAACCTTATCCCATCTGTGAAACATGGTGGTGCTAGTATCATGGTTTGGGCCTGTTTTGCTGCATCTAGGCCACACTGAGAACAGGAATCTAAATTAGACACAAAAACAATTTCAAAACAACTAGACACTTCCAATCAATTAAGTTATTCATTTTTCTGGGATTTTTTTCCAATTTGGATATGCCCCACAGACATGCAGCTAAATTATCTAATGGGAGCATGTCTGCATGCCAGAATAGAGGAACACACCACTACCACCACATAAACATGCAACCTCATCTGGCATCTCCATTGGCTGATAGGGGTGCTGTTGCAGCAGCAGGGTGACGATTCCAGTCTAGCTGTTCCTCCCTCAGACAGGGTTCATTGTATCTATGGAGCACTCAGTGAGGGCAGAGGCACCGCTGAGATGTGAGGCTAGGACTCTTTGGTGATGAGACACGATATATGTGTGCTGCACTACCCAAGTGCTTAATTATTTCAATTTCTGCTGGAGCATGCAGGTTGGGCTTAAGTGTAAACAGATCCAACATATCTTTACCAACTGCTGCTGCTGGTACACAGTAAGCTCCTTACACGAACTGAGCTTCATTTAACACAGTGTTGTTGATCATGCTTCTTTTTGTGTGTTCTATATAATGTAATCTTTAAAGGGCTTCTTCCAGCACAATAATACACCATGTCAGTCTCCTCCCAGTTACCAGATCTGAATATACGAATGTGGGATGTGGTAGAAATGGAGCTTGGGCGTGTGAATGTGCAGGCGACAAATCTGCAACAATTGTGAGATCCAATCATTTTAACTTGGACCAGAAAGAAGCACGTTGTTAAATCCAAGCAACAAACAACTAATACTCGTGTGTGTGAAAGGGATATTCAACCCAGTATTGCAATGGCGTTTCTAATCTAATAAAGTGGATTTTATACAGTAATCCTGTATTTTATGCAAACTCAAATTAAGCAGTTTCAAGTCTGCACAATTGGCTGTGCTATTTAGCTATTATTTATATGTATATGCACATAAATTACTATGTATATGCACATATATACATATGTATAACTGTAATTGGGATTAAGTAGGTATTTAAAAAATGCAATGGTTTTCCACCCACTGATTTGTAATGGTTTAAATGATGTTACTCTACTACTCTACCCAGAGCTGTGCATAAGCAGACTGGTCTGATGTATGAGCTGCAATTAACAAGAGTTAACCACAGGTAACACATTGGCCTCCCCTGAAAGAAAGGACAAGCCTTGAATCTTAAAAAAAAAAACTGAGAGTGTTTTTCAAACCTTTCGGTGGACGACCCCAAGAATGGGCATACTAATTGCTCTAAAGGAGGCAATGTACACTGCAGCAATAGCAGGGCATCCAGAGTTCCCCATAGAGCCTTTCATATTAATTACACTTTGCACCAGTCTGTGAAACCAATTCGTTAATCTGGCCTGTCTGAGGTGAAAACTTGAAAGTGAAAACACTTAAATCATTTGCATCAGCGTTGCCCTTTGAAGCCAAGCAAACCACTTTACCATTTGGAACATCTGGGTACATTCAAATAAGGTCTTTTTCTTCGGTGTAGTCTCAACCATTATAGTCAGGGAAACAATATTGGCTACAAAGACACTTTGATTATATTGCACAGTTATTACATTATCTTTTTTTTTAATAGCGTTAACAATTTATCAGTTGCAATGGATTCTCTGACGTTTGTGCATTTGCAGATCAAAATATGACAGTTCCTTCATCACATTACTTAAAGAAGATCTGTGCAGGCCTGTCACGTTCCTGCGCAATAAACTCAGCACACCGTTTCTTTATGTGCCTGATTTGTGCCTAAGGCACTGTCATGCTGAAACAGCAAAGGATTATCTTAAAGTGTATGCTGTAACATTAAAGTTCCAATTCACTGAAGCTAAGGAGCTAAGCCTGACCAACAAAAGCAGGATCAGACCTTTTTGTCTTCAACAAAACTTTCCAGTTGGAACTCTGCATTCAGGCAGGTGATTGACATGTGCCAGTGCCTGTTAACCTAAATATCCAACGCAACCAGCTGCTCCAGTTTTCATCTGCAAGTACAAATGCATGAAAACCCAACCCATTCAGTTTCCACCTAACAATAATTGGGCAAATGTTCCTTCTGTAAGTAGTTCTAATCCCCATAGTGGCTATTGCAGAGCCTTTCTCAATCACAATTATTCAGTGGGACAATCTGTTGAGCTGTGCACTTAAGGGATATGGTTCTTGCTGAATAGTGGCAGCTTGGCAGTGTCCTCTGATTAAAGGTCAGGATCGGCAGCTGTACCACACTGAAATTCAATTGTACTCAATTGTAGCTCTTCAGTACAATCCATTCTAGTACCAGTGTTTTTGAAAAGTCAAGACCAGTGAATAGAAGGTTGTCCCAATACATCTGGACATAACTGTGACCCTTCCACACTGCTTCTGTAGGTTCTGATGACTGACCATGACACAAGATATCAGAGCTGAAGTGCCGTGTTAGATGTCAATTTTCTAACTCCAGCTTGCTTTTCCAAGGGAGAGGACAAGCCAATGTTTTGGTCTCCAATTCAGTGTGGTGATGTTCCCTTTTATCTTTTATCCCAGTTCCCTGCCCTTTGAAGTTGTTTATTTGGACGAATTGAGAGCAATGGACTTTAGAATGGCTGTGAATGTTCCATTTCAGATTCAAATGTTATTTCAGTCTCACCTCACATATTTGACACAAAAGCACATTTTTTAGATTGTATATATATATATATATATATATTCTTAATCTCAACTGTTGAACACATTTTGTATTAATATACTGGTCATCAACTCTGCTCGAGTACAAAAACAGCAAAACATACTTCTTTATTTTCAGCTTGGTAGTAGAAACTTTTAACAGCAGCTGAGGTCTGAATAAATAAGTTGAACAGTTCTTAAATTCTGTCTTTGTGCACCTGGCAATATTAAATGCCATCACAATTCAAAACTTTTCTTATTGAAAAGTAGAAATGGAACAGTATGGACAACAGCATAGCATATTCTGTATGAAATGTATGAAACTTTTGAAGTGTCCAATAGTAGATGGACATCCCTGGGATAGGTTTAAAATATTTGAATCTAAATTAAAATCTAAATATTACTAACCAGCCAAAACAGTAATCCTAAACATGTAGTTTGGTTAAGTGGCTTTGCAGTGCCGTATCTACATATCACATACATACCATGACACTATTCCACTATCACATTTCTACTTTAATGTCCTAAAGACATGTTTCGGATCACGCTTGGGAACTTTTAAGTATATTTGCATATTTGCAAAGAATGTCAGTGTAGTCATATAGAGTTTCAACCAGTATCACATATCCCATGGAATGCCGAAGATCTATAAAGGAGGTAGGCCAACAGTCTTTGTTCCATTCTGGTATGTCTGAACACTCATCTGAAGAATGTGTGGTTTGATAAGCTCTTTATTATTAAATTAGTGTCTGAAAAATGCATCTGAACTAAGGGCGATTCTAGGATCAGAGCACGCGCTGAGACCAACATAGCACAAGAGATTTGAACTTTAATCTTTCATTGCCACACTTTTAAAGGAAAAACATTTTGGATAGGGGAAACACTGTGACTGGAAAGACACCAACAAATCCGAGAAAACTTCCATTAATGCTGGAAGTGGGGGGGCATTTAGCAGATGCCCTTATCCAGAGTGACTTACAACTGAAACCATCTTGCAATTCAAGCAATGGTGGGTTAAGGGCCTTGCTTAAGGACCCAACTGTGGCAGCTTGTCAGAGGTGGGATTTGAACCCAGGACCATCAGGTCCAGAGTCCATTGCCTTAACCACTAGGCTACCACACTCCACAGTTATAATATAGTATATAATAAAATGAATGAGTTGAGGGTTTGAAGGGTCTTGCTCAAGGGCAGATCAGAAATTAAACTAACCATCTTTAAATGGTACTTGAGAGTTTTAACCGCTGAGCCACCACTGCTCCTTCTGCTGCTTTAATTAAAGTAACTGTTGAATAATATGAGATATAGAATAATATCGGCAATGTAGTGTAGCAACTACATTACCTAGTGGTTAAGTGGTAGCACTGAGCCTTTGGAAATCTTTCTCCTTCTCCTGCTCCTGTGTGTTTCCCGTGTGTCTGTCCGTGTATCTCATTCACACTGTGACTTCACATTCTTTGATGACATACAAATGCATCTTTATAAAAGCTGGCTATTGCCAGTAAGCCTTGCGTTTCTCTGTAGCAGAGCCAGATATTGGCTTACTCTTCCATTCTGGCTCACTGGACATTGAAGGCCATTCAGGGTCGAAAGCACAATGATTCTGAGAGTGTACTTAAAGTAGATCTATCACAGATGAACTGGTGTTTTTTTCTCCATAAAACAAGCAAAGGAAAGGGTCCCTAAAGGACAAGACAGGGAAAAGCAACATCATGGCATCAGCTGAGGGGTTGACACACTTTGATCTGAGCCAGACTTGAGGGAATGTGGAAAGGTTTGCATGTGTTTGGGTTCAAGGAGGAAATCCCGATGCGTCTCGAGTGTAATATACCTCTCAAACTGTTGGCAGGTGGTGACATTACATCTAGCATGGCCCCCTGACTTATTTAAGAGCAAGAGGTGTAGAGGAAGCAGCTCAGGGAGGAAGACATCCGTATCTATAGGGAGGGGGCATCGTAAGGCCAGGCCGGGCCCCTTTTTAGAGAAGAAGCCCATTCACATAATTCAGAACTGACACCTTTATTCCCTTGCTGGCAGCCTGTGCTCTGCAGAAATATGCACATCTGATTTTGCACCAAGGATATGCTAAGAGTTTGGACAGGTGAAATCATAAACCAAGGCAGGAGCCATGAGGAGATGCTGCTTATGTTATGAAGTCTTATGAGTTTACCAGTGCCACCTTAACAAATGCAAGTTAACTGGACCATTTGCACTGAAATATAGATCCTTTTTCAAGTGCAAATCCCATGTTGACTACATGCCACATTTTTCATGCTGTAATTTCTCAATAAATATGATCGTTTATTCTTCAGTATGCACTCAGGTCTAAGGAACAGCAGCTCTCGCATGTATAATTCTCCGTGAAGGCAGGAGGGAACTGTAAAAAATGAATCCAACAGCAAAAGCAAGCCATAAATATCTGCGCTCAGAGCGAGGACCATGGAGGCAGTGGGACTAGCACATTCAGTTAGCGTAATGTAGTGCGTTTTCTCCCGCACCGAGTGTCTCTCTCGTTGCCAGTAGGAACCACAAGGCAACAATTCAGCTCCATCATCAGGAAACACCAAGGTTAGTGAAGCAGAACAGAGCATTACTGTATCTGCCGTTTTTGAGGATGGGGGAGGAGTTTATTAAGGGTTATTTCCAGGCCATTCACTGTTGTAAGGAAATGAGTAACCATTTTCCTATCTGCTTCAAATTTTACTACTGAGCAATCAAATACATTGTACTGGTTTTCTACATTAAAAAAGCAAACACGACAGTTTGGTTTGCCGTTTTAGAGTTACTATACTTGGGTGTTATTAGACTTATGCTAAACTGTACTTACGGTTTTAAATGTGCTGTATATATTAAACTCCTCAATTTAACTCATTTAATTCAACTCACAATGGATTTGTCAGAACCTATGCCCACCATAAATCAGGAACTTACATTAAATAACCAAGTGGAAATGTTACATGTTTCTTAATGAAGACTGACAATAATGCGTACGTCCCTTGTCTAAAAAAATTAAAACAAATAATATTTAGTTCCCTGCAATTAAAAGACATCAGTGGGAGTTTTCATAATGCTACAACAAAATATTGTGATATCATAACAGTTTGACCCAACTGAAATATTTTAAATAAACAGACATGCTCACCGAGCCTTTAAACATCCTTAATCTCTAGTTCATCTTTACCTTAACAAGTTTCCTATTGCAGGACAGAAGTTAATTGTTTACATGGCATGTGATTACAACTTCTGGTGTTCAAAAAATGCAACTGCATCATATGGCGTAATAAACAGAACGTGTGATACTGTGATATCTCCATGATGCGCAGGGTGACACTTTTGCTCAACCCTAATTATTCAATTTACAAACATTCATACAAATACACAGCTATACAAAGTCGTGTCCCTACTGGTCACTGTAGCCGAATCAGTGGTTCGAATGGACAAGGACTGGCATGAATGTGATTTCACTTGCCAAGTTCCACAACGTCTAGTGTGACTGCGACTTAAATATCATGTGTAGAGTAAAGACCCATTAGATCATGCTCTGTCCAATTTGCAAAGGCTGTGACCTTATTTTGACCTTAGTTTTTACGTAAAGGTCCCCACGAGAAATCCAAATCGAGCATATTTTCTACAACACTAAAGGTTAGAATTAAAGCCCAGGATTTGCTCGGTAGCTGTCTTGTGACCAAATACAATCCATCTACAGTCAATACTGCCATTATACCAGGATGTTTTTTAGATCAGTGTCACTTATAATTATCTCCAGGCCACAGTGGCTTTGGTAACTGAGCTCGGTCATTATAGCTGGCAGAAGATCTGATGCAGCGTATGATTTTGATGACTGTTGCATTTTATTGTGCTGTAGTCGGACAGTCCTTTGAAAATTAGCAGATTGTTAAAACCCCCCCATAAAAGTCAAGGCTTATTGGATAATGTGCTAATGGCCTGCAAATGATTACATTTCTGTGGCTGCAGTGTACTGTAAAAGTTATGCCGTCTAAGACGAGCCATATGCTTTTGCTTAAATTCCTGCCACTGCCTCCCATTATGGGGTCTGATATAAAGCCTGGTTTGGAAGGGCTCAGTAATAGCTGTGTGAATTTTTCTCTTTAGTTGTTCTCTTTCATTCCGTTCCCTAATATCTCGGCTCTCATTCAAACGGAAGCTGCTGTTAAGGTCACACATCGAGAATTGAAAGCAAATTGTTTTGCAAAATCTCCAGTCACTGTAGGATATTCATAAGATAATGCGAGGGGAACAGACTAGGTTGGGTGTATGACTAGCAGATAAAAAAAATGACCAGACACATTCGTTTTGTGTGCCTCCTGAGAAATTGGAGCCAATTACGAGATTGCGCAGCGGCAACAATGGCACCTCCAATCTGCCTCAATTTCTCTTCCATTTTATTTCTCTGCGTGACTCAGTGCCTCAGGAAGTAATGATGCTCTGTACTGCGGACAAGCAGACCAAGTTCTGTGGTTTCTCTCTTATGGGCAGTTAACACAAGGCTTCTGAGGGAAGACAAAGAGATGTTGTATGTTCACCAGAACAGTGATCTGAGACTGAAGGTGTCATTCTAATACATAAAGGAGGGAGAGATGAATGTTCATGGGTCAGCTCTAACACTGATAGTCCCATGTGCGGTAATAATCTGAGGGTTGGCTAATGAGCCAGGTTTGAGTAGTTATCTTTGACCTTAGATTGACCCAGGTCTGGATTTTATGTCTCACAGCAGTGGCATGATTAATCTGCTGTGGGGCAGGTAAAGTTCAGGATCACAGATCGTAAACACTTGTTGGACCAATCACATAAGACACACACTCTGTAAACTGCTTTAATGGCCAAAGAAGAACAGTCTCACCTAAATCCATCTGTTTTTAATATTTAATATTAGAGACGTTTAGCAGCAGATTTTCTGCAGAGTGCGCATGGTAGAAGCTAATAACCTTGACTCATTTTTGTCTTCATCATACCAGAAAAAAAGGTATATAACATGATAGAAATGTATCCATGTTTTCAAGGGTGACTTCAGAATTACTGACAATTTTGATAAATTCAGTTGACTGAAATAGCAGTGTATATATGTGTATTTTTTGCAAAAATTAGGAGATATTCCACTGTGGGAGATTTCATTTATTGCATTAGCAGTATATATATATATATATATCTCCTTATCCTCCAATATTACATGCTACGTACTTCCTGCTGAAGATTCAACTCATGTTACAGATTCCCACCAGACACAGCCAGATTTTCAGATGTATAATCTCTTTATGATCTGTAATGACTTGTGACATGGATTCCATGTCTATGGAAAACAGCCATTAAATCCTCCAGATCCTACGCAGTACTTACGAACAGGGATTTGGAAGTTTTCTTTTTGTTTATAATCAACATTACTTTATGACACACCCACCTTCTATCACTTTATTTGGTTGCTAATAATTTAATCCACTGAGTTCCAGTCATTGGGCTCACTCTTGTATTACTCTTGGTGCTGGTTAGTCAGGGTTCATTTGTTATTTTTGAGCTGAATATATTGCCATATCAAAATGAGCTGCTTGTTACTATTTGATATGCTTTATTTGAGCTATTCTGGACACTCTGTTTCAGTGGATAATGGTCTTGACAGGTTCTGTTTGAACCCCATTATCTAGAAAACAACTGACAACTGAAAAAATGCATCCAGCTGCTCAATATACTGGCATTAAACAATAAGGCACTGGTACTGTTGGTTCACTTCTGGTACGTTTACTTGAATTGGGGAGTAGGACGGGGTGGCAGGGTGGTGCAGTGGTTAACCCCAAGATCACTGGTTCAAAACCGATCCTGAATAGTTTGCATGTCCTCCTCGTGCCTGTGTGGGTTTACTTTATTCAGGTTTTCTCTTACATTCTAAGACATGTGTGTTTGGTTAATTGGTGTTTCTAAAGTGTGTGAGCATGTGTATGAATGTGTGGGTGTAAGTGCCCCACAATGGAGTTACAAAAGGGATAGAACAAATAGATAGAAAAATAGGACAAATATATTAAAATAAGTGGATGCAAATGGACATAATAAATAAAATCAAATGTTTAAATGTACAAACATCCTTATAAATGTTTATTAGAACCCAAAACATAACTCACACTTACACATCTAAAAATACACTAACATTATATTAAAAAGAGGGAAGGGGGGGAATATGGAGGTCAGTCATTGTTTGAAGCAAATTGGGGAAAGAAAGGAAATTATTCCACTGAAATAAAATACAGCAATATTACCTTTCAAAGTCAATTTAATCTTCTCAAATCTAAGAAATGCAGAACATCTTGAAACCACAATGAAATTGAAGGTGGTTTTGCAGACTTCCGCAACAATGAAATGTGTCATCTCGCCAATAAGATGTGAAAGCTAGAATATCTGACTGAACTCGAGATAACGAAGATCTGCCGGGGAGCCCAAATATTGCAATACAGGGATGTGAGTGGTCATTAAAGCTTAACCTCTTATACTACTAAATTGCTTTACCACTCATAAAGAGACACAGCTGCTAAAAAAAATCTGATCTTATGAAGTGGTCCGGCTGTTCTGAACATGCAAGTGTCTTGTTAAGCCTCGAGTACTTTACAAAACCTTTGTATAGTCATAGAAGTGTATCATTTATCACACACTTCACTTCATGTCCATTGCACACTAAATGACTAGGGACCATCTCTTGAACCAAAGCAAAATGCAATGCCAAAAACACGTGCTTAGAAGATTTACAGTAAAGATGGAGGTACAACAGCTTTCAGGTGTGCACAATTATAGCAATAACTACCATGGGAAATCTTAATGCTCATTTAGCTATTGTACTCTTGCTTTTTTACTCACTTCCTCCACACATGATAATAATTTAGCCAAAGCCAGTTACCATTCTGGTAGTCAGCAAGCAATCTAGCAATTCTAACCCACCTGGTTGGTTTAAGGATTTAGAAATCATAGCTCAGTCTGTGCTTGTGGTCATTCTTGGAACTTGCATTATATAAGCACTTGTTCTCCTGCTACAACTCAGGTAGCGTCCATCGTAGAGGACTACTGTATGCCTGAGGAACACGTTGGAGCATGAAAAGTAAACACAAGAAGCTTACCTTTCATGCTCATTTGCCATTTGCTTTCATCTGAAATCGCTCAGATTGGATTCACTTCTAGATCATGCTTAGAGTTTAGTTTAAAAAAAATAATGTTTTTTTTATATATGACTGATCTGAAACATGATCAGGAGGCCAAAAATTGGACCCTGCTTCATTCTCCCTACAACCGTCGACACAACATGGGCACAAATCTGCAGACAAGGGCCAATCATCTTAGACTCAACTAGATTAAGAATCAGGGCTAAATTTGGGTTAAGAATCACATTTTAATCCCGCCTTTACTTTACCAAGTGTTTGCATGCAATTTTTTAGAACTTATTTATTTATGTGATTGGATGTGGTTGGCTCCCAGGGAACACGCTATATGTAAAAGCACAATGGAAACAGCAATCGCTTGAGTAGAGCTGAGCTATTTCCTATTAACAGCAAATCTAGCAGTCCAGGCATGACTCCAAATACGTCGGGCTCACACCGGTACATTGCACCGACGGTCGAATTTTCCAATTTTGTCAGAATGAGGAATCTTTTTTTTCACCCGTGTTCAATCAGATCCCAGTCCATTCAATTTCGTACTATGACCGCACCAGATCCTGGTGTCACTGCTGAACCTGATGGCTGGATTTGATAACGGATGGCTTTTTAATTCTGCCTGTCAGTGAATTGGATCAGTCAATAAGGAAATCTATCAGTAAAACCTGCCATTCATGTTGCTCATTGATCTGAGTTAAGAAGAGATCATGCTGAATCTTTATTTATATGCACGTGGCACAATACAATTTATTTATGATTTATTACTCATTACTGCTTAAAACCTGGGGACAAAATACACTGTCAAGGGGCCTAAAAACTAATACCTGTCTTATTAAGGTGTGCCTATCAGAGAAGCAGTTCATTTTCCGTATTAAAAACCAAATCCATTGGTTTAACCTTCTTTTGCCCCTAGTGGATGAGACACCAGTGTCCCAAATGCTCATAGAAGTTAACACAGTATTGTAAAATATTACATTTTCAGAACTTTTCACTTCAAGCAGTGCTCCGGTATTATTATTAGGCTTCTCTGTCAGTGTGTGGTGTCTCAATGAGCTCTCCATGGCTCCACTGAGGCAAAAATCCAATTATATAAGAAAGCAAGCATATGAGCAGCATAGTTCATTTCAGCATGTAAGTGTATGAGTCCTAATAAAGGAAGCTCTATACAAGTATGCTTTCATTTATCTTGTATAACTAGTCATTTCAGCCATTTGAACCTCGTTACAAACATTAAGAGTAGAATGGGTTGCACTGTAGAGCTCAGTGACTACCAACATGGTATATGGGTTCCACGTTCCATCGGTTTCTGAACTTGAGCTGGAACCGATTCAGTCAAGTACCTTTATTGAAAAGGCATTTTCCATGGAATACAAAAGAACTACAATGTAACCTGCATGCTATACCAAGCATTATGTGGAGTGGTTCACCGCCTTTGAACTCAGTAGCAGAAGAAACAAGTTCTCTGGAGTGATGCATCTTGCTCTACCATCTGGCAGTCTGACAGATTAAGCTACCACAAAAATGCCAGTAAAGTTTCAAGGAAAAGAAATAATGGCCTGGAGCTCTTTTTCAGTAGGCTGGACAGAACCCCTTGCTCCATTAAGGTAAAACATCAAAGAGTCTGGTCTTCAAAAAGGAATGGTCTGCTAATTTTGGTTTGACAGGACTTCACAGGCTTGTACATAACCCTGACCTCAAGCTCATCCAACACGCTTGGTAGGAATTGGAACAGTAACGACAAACTAGGTTTTCTCACCCAACATCAATGCTTGCCCTCACTAGGGGCTGCATAGACTACTCGACCAGGACATCCACTAGTCACAACGGGATTCTCTAGTTAACTAGTCAGAAGGAAAGAAAAACAGTAACAAGGTGTGTTACTCTGGAAATACTTCAGATATTTGTCTATTGTCTAAACTAGGTTTTTTAAAACTAGGTTAAAAACTCATTTTTTCTCCGTAGATTTTGACCTAACGTGAGTTGATGTTTGTTGATGTTTCGTTGTTTTGTTTTATTTTTGATGTTTTTCTGTCTGTTTTGGAGTCTTTTTGTATGTTTGTATGTTGCTTTTTGTCTTTTGTATGTTGCTTTGTCTGCGATTGTACAGCACTTTGTTGCAATGATTGTTGTTTTAAAAGTGCTATAGAAATAAAGTTGAGTTGAGTTGAGATAGTATTTTCGTTCAGGATCCAGCTCAAATTAACTTCACAGTTATATTATTTTTGTGCATTTATTGATTGTTTTCTTTAAAAGTTGTAGCCTGCAGTAGCAGTTTAGCTGGAATTTTAGTTTAGAGACAGTGTAGGTCTGTTATTTTAAATACAATGTGACATATTCTTTTCCGTTGTCAATCAGCATTATTAAAACCACAGTCGTTTTTTTTTTTTTTTGCTGAAGCTATATAAAACACAACTAGTTGTGAAAACCCTCTAGGCCTCATTCCAATGCTCTTCTGACTGAATTCAAGTGAATCCCAACGGTCATGTAGCAAACTATGATGGAAAACCTTCCCAAAAGAATGATTAGACAGACAACATGATTGATGAGCACATAAAAATATATCCTCGCCCTGTTTGGTTGGAAGCTAGTCCAAACCATTTGTCTTTAACAGAGCCTGAGCTGCCGCAGAGACCGTTTTTCCACCATGTTTCAGAATGTAAGGAAAAATTCATAAGTAGCAGAAAAGGTGTTCAAACTGAAAGAAAGCCTGTCATGAAGCCCTTTAAAAGGAAGAGTTGTTTAAAAGGCAGTTACTCAGATTTACAGGAATGAAACGTCTATAATTCACACAGGACCAATTCCTACATAAAAGTCATGTTTAAAAGAGAGTTTTCCATCAAAATAGTCTGTACAAATGAAGTCTTCTATCAAAAATATCTCATCTCCAGAGAATTTAAATGGTTTGAGTTTTCTGTTTGTGAAATGATTCACAGCAGGTTATGTTTTTAAATGCACTTTTGGGAGCAAATTAATCAGCTGTGAATAGTTCAGTGATTCTCTCTCTCTCTCTCTCTCTCTCTCTCTCTAGTAAATCTTGCTCTACACTATACTAGTACATTACCTATTTCATGGCACATGTCTTAATAAATTAAGACTTAATGGATTTAATTTTTTGTGCTTGACATTAACCTATGGGGAACTGTCCATAGACAGATGGAATGATGACTTAATAACAATAATTCCATTATTAAGCACTGATGTGTCACCACGGATGCATTTTACAATGCATTCTTGTAAATAATATACAAATGAAGCTACAGGTATTATTTTAGATCAGCAGCATGCAAATATCTTGAAAAAGCCTCCAGAATAAGCCAGCCGATACTTGCATATGAATACATCTATCTCAGCGTGTGAATCCCATTAAAAGAAATGAGTGTACCGTGTGTATGCGGTCTACACAACTGCCACTAAAGATTCCTTAATATTACAGATCCTTTCTCAGTCCTTTCCGTGGATGATCGTTTCTCATACTTAGCAAGGAAAAGACATCAGGTCACTGTAATAAACCACCTGGATAATAAATTGTCCTGAGTGATATACATTGTAACCGTATACACTGACAGGCCTCTTCCAGTCAGAAAAAAAGGCCAGAGTAAAAAGAGACTCTGTCCACCAATAAATATCAGAAGGAATTTGCTTCTCTCCCAGTACAGAGGTGAATCTGTTCCCCAGGAGGTTGACAGGGAGGAAGCTTCGTTAACGCCGACCATCTGTGGTGGGAGTGCTTAGCAGTGGACAGTCCATGGTTCAAATTATTTTTCATTTTGTTTCCACACTGACAAGTTGCAGGGAGTATCTGTGCCGGTAAATAAAAGCCATGCTCCATGAGGGACCGGCTCTCTGATTGAGGTTTTGCAGGAGCTTGTTTTAACAACCTGAAAGTTGTAAAATTTGATGAACGCATGCTTGAATCTCTATCATTTAAAAGTCCCGGCCATAAATTGTGCTCCCACTGGGAATGCTCTGCGATGTGCCGGACACACCGCCGCTATGTTTTGAAGTCACAAGGGCGTGAGACAGGGAGTGCTGGGTCACAAACCAAAAGAATACAGAGAGATGTTTGTCTTGGCAATTGAGCCATTACTTCTAAAGACTCTTTTTCTACTTGTAAACCATTTCTTCTGAGTAAGCAGAAAACATTTAAAAGACAGAGATGTTGCGCTCTTATGTCAGTTACTTATGTGTCACTTAGGTCAATTATAATGGACCAAATAAAAACATGACAAGAGTTTGGAACCAGATGCATGCAAACTTGAAGGAGCTGAGAACAAAAGCAAACGAGTGTAGTTGTTGGTATTAAGATTTGGAACATTTGTTTGACCATGATTTATATTAGATAAAGAGAGTTACTTGGTTTTCTCAACATGGCACTATAATTGCATTATTTACTGGAACACCATATAAAGCCAAGGCCATGCCTTTAGTAAACCAACAGGTTATATTTTCAGATATAATTATATTTTAAACTCAAAAGTGGGGGTGCTTAACTGATATCAACTGGACACCACAGTGTTACAATGTATGACCTGCATAAACGCATAAAAAACAATGGGTTGTCCGTCTTACCAACACACCAGTTGCCATACAAGATTGTAACTACAATGCTGTCACACGCAGTATATGTAACTTATTTCATGCAAACCAAAGCACATAAGCACAATGTGTGCAAATTTAGTTCTGCCAGTTTTCTGACTAGAGACAAATAAGCAACAAAGCCAAGCTTCACTGCGTTCTCTAGCACAGCATAAGCTGAAATGTCAAAGAAATGAATCATATCATCGCCGAGAGACAAGAAATTCCTTTATAAAAAGCTTTCGAATCGGAATGTCTAATTTTTTTATTTGATTTGTTCTTGTTTCGATGTTTATGCTTTGAAACCTGTCCTAATAATAATGTTGATGCATCTAAGAGCTGGCGCTAAAGTTAAAAAAAGGAAAGAAAATAAAAACGAAATGCATTCCAGAGCGTGCGGGATCGTTTCTTGATCTGGCGCGAGACTCGACCCCCTACTGCTAATAGAAGATTCATGTCTGATAGCGTGTACTCAGTGTTCTTAGTAAACACTACAAATAAGTACAGGATCAAAGCGGTTTCGTGTTTCTCCTTGCTGTGCAGATAAAGTTTTGGAACTTGTTTCAGAAAGTGATTTGAGGTTACAACAGCTAATATACTTTGTGCCAAATGATAGCCAATGAGAAAGAACAGTACTTCAGAAAGTGTATAGCAGTGATAAGTAACGCTTTTAGCTGAAACAGCAATAACGTAAAGCCAGTCTATTGGTGGACTCTCCCTGTTTCACATCAGCCCAGCTGGGAGAGCCAGTTCTCATCTTTTGCTCCAAAACAGTCAATACCTGGCAGCCACCCTCCAATATATTGTTCCCAGGCTTTCTCTTAGCTGTACTTCATTAGATGTGCTCAGTAAGAATAATGAACAATACATCGATGTGTCACACTGACAGTAATATTTTTGCTATCCAATTCCCTCCGAGCGATGCACCGAGATGGAAGAAACAGCAAAGCTCTATACACAAGAGCTCAACTACTAAGGTGGTTATGTAGGCCAACAGCCATGCACAGAAAGTCTCTGTCTTTGGGTTGCTAATTAGGATTTGAAGAATTGCTATATATTTGCAATATTTGCATCCGAGGTGCTTTGTGACCCACAAATGACTGAGTACCCTAAGGGGGAAATACAGCTCACTTCCTCATTATGCTGCCTTTAATTGCACTACAGTGACCAGGTCATAACCAAATCCAATAAACTAAATCTGCATATTTTTAGGATCTAACTTGAGACTTTCCATTTGACACAATAATCACTGTAACTAATTAATGCTACACCTTTTCTTAGTGAAGTTTGTCCCAGCAAACCACAATTGGTCCCAACAATGCTATATAAACATGGCTCAAAGCACGCACACGCATTGCTGTTCAATAGTGCACAAGTGCCGCTTGTCTAGCTTAGATAGTTAGATGCTTATTAGTGTGGTTCATTGGGTCATTTTATATGTTGTATGGGAAGAAAACAGCCATAACATTTTTGCAGAAAATCCAAATGAAGTCTGGATGGATGTAATATGTACAGTATATATGTATGTGTGTAAGTTTTTGCCTTTCTATAGCTTACTACTGCTTCTCTGTGTTCTCTGTTGTCATTCGGTTTGTTGTGGCTATTCATTTTTTCATAGCCACAACAAATCTTTTGTTTGTATTACTTGTCTGGCAGTTTATTGAGTCACCTTTGAGTAACCTGTCTTTCTTAGTTGTAACAGTAATGACAGAGCCATTAGAGACACTAAAAAGACAAAATATGCCAGTCATTCTCTTAAATAAATCTCTTGAACGACTTATCATACTTTCTATTCAATATCTGGCAACAAACAACTCTGAAAGCCTGATTTAAGCTTCCATTTAGAACAGTCTTTGGAAGCTTTTCATTTGGCTGGATGGGAAAGTCACCCTATGCTTATTGGGGAAGCAAGTTTGTAAAACTGCTCTGATAGAAATGTTGTATTGTAAAAAGCACTAGACACACACGCATTTAACTTGACTTGACAAATGGGTGGTGTAGAAGCAGAAAAAAGCCACTCTCAGAAAGTGATTGGCAAGTTGAATGGGTGTGGGTGGAGCTCAAACTTGCCACTGCTTGAAGGAGACTGCTGCATTGTGAGTTATGCGTTTATAGCTGTTATATAGAACTAAATACAGTACTAAACATATGCCTGATTAGTACTTCACCAGTAGTGTCGCTACTCTATTGACATACTCTTTTGTATGCAGAATGCAGTTTAAGCGTACATTTAATTTTCTTTGTACAATCCGATACAATAAAAGCAACCCAACTGAGCCCATCATTTGTTGGCAGAGCTGGGTTTTGTCCCATTTAATTAGAAGTCTGGTGCCCTAAACATTGAGCCTCTGTTTTTAGGACAGCTTTTTCATCTTGACTACCATTAAAAGCAGTATTTTCTGGTAGAGTCATATAGCTTTACATTTTGTTTATATAGAGTTATGTTCATATAGATATATCCAGGTTTTGTCTTATAATTTGGAGACTGAGACCTTGCTATTTTTCTTATACAGAAAACATTGCTGACAATGGCTTAATCATACTTCATTTTAAACAGCAAACCTATGCTTATGAAGGGTAATATACTTAACAGGACAGCTAAAAACCTGCCGCTACCGTTAGAAGGTTGAGTCAGGAGGCCCACAGTAGTGAGACTTCTGATATTTAAGCCAGGCTCGAGTCTGGCAGTTCTTTAAGGCAGATGTGATATATATTTGACTGAAAATGTCATATTTTGACTCGATTTCAAATTAATTTGGGGTAAGAGCTCCTTTCTTTCTGGGTCGACTAGAACACACATATTCTGCCTCAAACAATTTGATAGAGTCATAAACAGATATTAATCTCATCTACTTTCAAGCCAAGAGTAAGCAGCTTAACACTTTCAGAACTCCGCTTGCCAAAACAATGACATCATTCGCACGGCATGAGGCATAACCGAGATTGGAGGGTCGAGCAGATCTACACACCTAATCGAAACTCAATGGTTCATGCTTGGCCTGCAAAGAGGCATGTTCCGTATTTGATATACAGCCTGGCAGTCATTTAAGTATGAAAGTGTAATATTTGTACAAACATTCTGCAGAGCTTTGATAGGAATGTTTTAGGAGTCTCAGTCATGTGTGCGCTAGCTGATGAAGCGGCAATTGCACGCCAAAGCTTAATTATCCAAAGCTAATTCTCGGATGTGAGTTCAAAGGCTGACACCGGATCGAAAAGTGCACAATAGTTTAACAGGTTGTGTTCAGCTGAGCTGAGGCACTAACATGCAAGATATAAATCTATAAATGTAAAATCCCACATATGACGGCAAAAAAGGCCGTATATATATATATATATATATATTTACCTATATAAACACAAAACCTTACAAACCCCATAATTTCCCTAAAATCAAGTGTGGTATTAACTGTCCCCTTATGAAATTTAAAGTTTGAGAACTGCTTCCTCCAAACAGATCAGCCTCAGATGATGATTAAAGAAGATTGGATCCTTTGAGACACAGTGGAAAATGTACAACTTGTCTGTCAGTCAATTGGAAAATGGCATTTTATTTTTCATTCCTCTAAACTATGGCATATATAACATGATGAGTTGCTGAAGAAAAGCCACTAATCAAATTGTTGAGTGTTTAGTCTGTGTGTGTGTGTGTATTCACTGTTCTGTCAGAACATGAGTTATGCATTTTCATTTCCTCTGGGTTTTCTCGGGCCACCTGAGTCGAGTCTAGATGGTCTTGGATCAGAAATGATTCCTGTGATCAGCATCACCTAGTTCCCAGGGATGCAAGAAATCTCAGTCATGCGACATCCACTTTTGCTTATCATTTCGTTTTATATTAAACCTGGGTTAATAAATCCAATAAATCTCCATCATGTGGTGCAGGTGCTCTCTGAAATATTGCTTGTCCAGTAGGTTCCTGTGATTATTGTGGTTTGCCTATGGCATGTGACGATGGCATCAGCCTGGCACTTTCATTTCTGAAGCCGAATCTCTTTTAAGTCCACAGGTGGGAATCGAGTCTCAGCATTAGATCGTGGGGTCTGTAACACAAAGCTATGTATTAAATTCAGCTTTATTAGGTGTCGAAACCTTCAGGAAACTGAAGTTCTTGTTCAAATTCATCATAGACATCCAAGGTTAATGTTTGGGTAAATATAAACATAACTGCCTGGGTAGAATTCAGGGTAAATACTTTCTTAAACTTTTGTTTTCATATAATTTGTTCAAAAATGTACTTAAAACATAATAAACCCACACCTTGAAAACTGACCTCAAATATTTCCCGACGACCAATTAAAAAAGAATTTTTTCGTAGTCTCAGAATCAATAGTGACCCTCAAATGTGTAATAAACAATACTCGTATACCCTTTGTGTCAGCTTGGACAGGAGTGGCACAGTTAAACGCATATACAATAGTATAAACAATATACTGTAGATGCAGTGTATTATGTGCTGATAAAAAAGCTATAAAGCATGATGGAGAAAGCTTGAACATATTCATGGGACTCATCGGACCTTCTTTTGCTTTAAGGTAAAATTCTGACATCACTAGACAGGGTTTAAAGTATCAGGTCTGCAGCTACACAGCCGCAGCATGCAATGCATTGCTTGTTGTGACATATTGCTCCTGTAGACAGCATTTCAATTTCTCTGACTTGTGCCACAGAGCCCTTTCTGTTGCCTCAGACGTCATGAGAAATCCTTCGTCTTCATCACCCATCGCTGAGACTTGAGCGCCCCGCCAGTTCGTGGTTTGTTCCTGCTCGGGTCACTGGCAGCAGACACTCAGCACTACTGCTTGGGGAGCATTCCCCAATCCTTGCCATTTCAGAGTTGCACTGACCCAGTCGTCTGGTCATAACAATCTACCCCCGTCAGTCACTCACCTCCCCATTTCACTCACATACAACATATGCATCAACTCCAAAAAAAACGAGTGCTCATTGTGCAGTGTTGTGATGTGCAGTAATACTACAAAAATCAATGTTATTAATGTAGGGAGTTTTTCCTTGCCACTGTCGCCCTAGGCTTGCTCAATTTGGGATTGACCTTTTAAGATAATGTAAGATTGTAAAACTGCTTTGAGACAATGCTCCGTTGTGAAAAAGCGCTATAGAAATAAATTTTAATTGAATTGAATTCATTATGCAGTCAGTTAGCCATCATAAAAAGTCTTCAGTCCCTATTCGATTAGCTATACCATTGTTTTATAAGGGCTATATATAATTATTTCTACTTTTCGTTATTAGAATATAACCAGAAAATATAGATAATGTGTATGCTTAGTTATGAATGTGCAAGAAATCTGAAACAAAATGCTTGTGTAGGCTATAGTGGGAAGGATTTTCGTGTGACCTCCCCTTACAATTGAGCAATAGCAGCTTTATTGGAATGCCGAGTTGACCCTTTTACAGTCTGAAGACGCTTGATCAAAAATACTTTTTGAAAGGGTAACAAAGAAACCATTTGGAAGGGAACAGGCTGAAAAGGCTAAGATAATGTTGCTCAAATAATGTCTTAGGAATACCTTTATGTTGAGGTTTAGTTTGAGGAATGCTATTGGTTTATTTAGTGGTCCGATTAATGAATACCTTTTGCAATATTGCATTTTTGAAAAATCAAACACAATGGTTTTCATTACAAACTAAACAACCAGCTTGAAAAGTAAAAAAAAAAAAAAGATGCACTTACTTTATTAGTATTTGCTACCTTCTCCTTCAGCTTTAATGACAGCCTGGACTTGTGCTAGCCTTCACAAGGGAGTAAAAAAAAATCTGATTATCCATGTTATCCCAGCATGATTTCACAATATTAAAAAGAGCATTTTGTGATATTGCTGAATGTTCAGCGTTCGTTTGTGCCCACATAATTCCTTGATGGGTTTTAAGGCCAGATGATTAAGGAACTAAGTCTATAACATACAGGTTCACTCTCTGATCATCATCCTTGTATCAAGTATGAGAAAAATGAACAATTGAGACATTTTTGCTAGTGACTGCATATGAATGAAATGTCCTTGGTTCACAAACAGCAATATGTTGGCGCTGGAACCAAACAGGCTTTCAGGCCAAGAACCAGCATTTGCAATGGGAAAGCATGGACTGGTTCCAGAATAGGCGACATCACAGGAGTCAGCACCAGCATCGTGTCAGTGAAACTGAGCCAGTCAGCTGAGTTTGCCCCTGGCAATATTTAAACTGAATATCTATATTTGACTTTAATTTCAGTCCAAGTTATCTCTGAACAGACTTCAAATGTAAAAGAGCTGGTGATAATGTGCAAGCATGATAATTAAACGTCCTAATGAATTCAAGAACAACTGGAATAATCTCACTAGCTGCTGATTATTTACTGTAAGGGATCTAATAACTGTGTACAAACTGTTTATTACAAGAAGATTTCTGTGACACGTGTATCTGATAGATCAAATGTCTTTGGCCCCCTCACTGAACCAATGTGCAACATGAGTCCAAATAACCAATAAAACTACATGTCTACATAACTTATGAAGAGAGATGACAGAGGCTTATTTTTTGCCCGGAATGGCCAAAAATGAGTAACACATTCATCACATCATTTCTTGAACTCAAAACTTGAAAGGAAACTTCATGCAGTCAGCAAAGCCAAGCCATGTGACATCCAAGAACGTGCAGCATTTCACTACTCATTTTGACATTTTCTTCAATTCAGCATATTAAAATGTCACATGGAGGCCAGGTAACAGAGGCGGGTGTTACAGATGCCTGTTCCAATTTTCAACGGGACTTTTTTTGGCCTCCAGCTCACCGCCTTGTTTTTCTATACAAAATGATGAGGTCAAAAATAAATAAATAATTGAAAATGTTTAAAAAGATCCCCGAGAAGGAACACTACATATCATCTTTCTAGCTTTTATCTCCTGCAACGAGTCATAATACGATACCTATTTGAACAGTGATCCGCGGCAGGAATGTGAGGCTCCCCTCAGCTTATGCCCCCTGCTGGTGAGGTGTGTACAGAAGGCCGAGTAGCCTTTTGATGTGCTCTCAGTGCTCAGTCAGCCCAATGTTTTGCCTCAGATTGGAACGGCAGGGGGAAAAATACTGCGTTCAAAGATGCGAAGCATCTGGTGATTGAACAAAGGTTCAAGACCTGCGGAGTGTGGACCCCAGGTCACATTAGCCACCACACTGACTCAAGTAATGGATCTGAGGGTATACCAAACCCCTGTGCTTTTATAGAGGAATTTATTGGTAATTTAGGAGGAAGAGGTCTGGGTATAATAGAAGCCAGAGTTGAAATCCTGGGAAGTCTGACATGACAATTTACCATTTCAAGTCCTTAAATAAAATCTGGGGTGGTGGTCCCCATTTTCGAACAAATCACACCAAAGGTCCAATTATAGGGGAATTCATTTCTAGCCTTCCAGAAAAGCTTATGCCAACATGCTGAAAAGAAGGCTCTGTTAAATAGTCAAACCTAGGATTCAGGGGCAACAATGTGGGTTCCCTGCAATATGGTATCTGTATGGGTGTAGTTGTGTATATATACTTGGCATCAAGTCTAAGTCATTTAAATTGTGTGGATATTTCTATTCAAAATATCTATTTCCATGTTGTCAAGATGAAGCTGAGGCTGGAAATGGATCGTTAGTGATGAGCTGGAGGTAACTTTGCAGATGAAGTTGTTCATTTATACTGACTGAGTCTTTGGTGAGTTTAAAGTGATGGGGATAGGATTCGGCACCTCTAAATCTGGGGCAACGGGGGCTCTTCAAGAAACGACTGGGGTATTTATCTTGTTCAGATGGGCAAATGGTTTAGGTCAGCGAGTTATTTTGCAGTCACTAGAACGCTCTGGGAGCTTAATCTGCAGACAAAGTTCTCTTTTGTTTACTGTTCACAGTCTACATTCATATTCTCACTTACGGTCATGAGCTTCGGGTTGTGAAAGATTAAGGGTGCAGATACAAGTTGTTGTACTCTCTGTGACAAGGTCAACAGTCAATCTGGCTGAGCTTCAGTGCACAGCCTCTTCTCCTTTAATTGAGGTCAAGTGAGGTTTTTTGGGTGACCTAATGGTCATCTCCTCCTGGAGCTTGTAAAGGCATGTCCCTATGGACTGAAACCCCAGGGCAGACCCCGGTTAAATCTTATTGTTGGCTTGGGAAAGTCTGATGATCTCCCAGGGGAAGCTTGAATCTGTCCTGACTGACTTGTTGCCACCGCAACCCTCAATAGGAAGAGTAGACGGGAACTGAGACTGAGAAGGTCTTGACATTTTCCCAGGAAATTGCTTGCAGGTCTGCTTGCAAAGAAGGACCTAGCAGACCTTAAATATTAGTACAGTACAACAAGAGGAAGGCTAACTAAGAAGATAAACATGAGGAAACCATTAGATACATCAACAGTTATGAATTTCTGTTTATAATGATATGATGATGAACCTTTTACCACTGTGATATTAAAGGAGCACAGCAATATTTTATTTAAATATTTATATGTATATATATTTAAAGTGTGTCTGATTATGCCCCTGCTTTAATCCATTACCTTAGTGTCTAAAACCTTGTTTAGTGATTCCTATATTTCTATGTAATGTTAAGATACAAAAACAGCTCAACAATTTATAGTCTGTCCATATAAACTAATTTTAGCAAAGCTTAAAGCTCAGCAGCCCTGATGGTCACCTGAAGGCCTGGGGGGAAGACCTGTTTAGGGTGTTCCTCTGTCTACATCCAGAGAATTCTAGTCTGTGCTCCAGACCTACCCCTGTGACCCTGAGCAGGATAAGCAAGAATATAGCTGGCTACAAATGATCAGTAGTGAAAAGGCTTATACCAATCCATTTCTTTGTGGTGTTTAATTGTGTTTTTCATAAAAAGCGATTTAATCTCAACTCAACTCAGCTCAACTTTATTTCTATAGCACTTTCAAAACAACAATCATTGCAACAAAGTGCTGTACAATCGCAAACAAAGCAACCTACAAAAGACAAAAAGCAACATACAAACATACAAAAAGACTCCAAAAACAGACAGAAAAACATCAAAAATGAAACAAAACAACGAAACATCAACAACCATCAACTCACGTTAGGTCAAAAGCTACGGAGAAAAAATGAGTTTTTAACCTAGTTTTAAAAATAGACAATGACGAAGCCTGTCTAATATGAGGTGGCAGGTCACTCCATAATTTCGGGGCCACGGTTGAAAACGCTCTGTCCCCTCTAAGCTTTCGCTTAGACCTTGGGACCTCCAAGAGGAGCTGATCAGCTGATCTGAGACACCGAGCGGGGACATGGGGGCGAAGCAGCTCAGTGAGGTAGGGTGGGGCGAGTCCATTTAGAGATTTAAAAACATATAAAAGAATCTTAAAATGGACTAATCTAAAATCTAAAATGCACAGGCAGCCAGTGCAAGGAGGCCAGAATGGGGGTTATGTGCATCAGCATAAAAAAGTGAGCAAAAAATGTCATCTTTGTCATTTTCCTTTTGCTTTTTGTGCACTCGAGCTCTCATGGAATCAGTAAAAAAAATCTGCTGACCCATGTTATCGCAACATGATTTCACTGTATTCTATAAACAATCTTACTGGATGCTTATCATTTTTAAACAATTTCGTTTTCCATTGCCCTTATAAATGCTTGATGGGTTTTAAGTCAGGCAATTGTGGATGAAAGTCCATGGCAGTCAGCAGTCCTTGATCTTATTTGGTCTTCTCTTGTGCTCTGAAGCTTTGAGGCGTGTTTCGGTTATTATGTTTGTAACACGAAACTCTGTATGGAATAAAAGTAAAAACAGAAGCATTTTCACTAGTGGTCTCAGAATTTTGACCTCGAGGTTATGTAAAAAAAAAAACATGGGAAATTAGAAAACAACTAAAACTGACATAAGAACCTACAGTGACTCTGTTTACTGGACTAAATAGTGCCCAGTATCACTCAAATACTCTTTTTTATTTATTGAACAGTATATACTATTTCTTAAGTTCTATCTTTTTTATCATACTGTTCATAATATTGCATGCATGCAAGCATGTACGCACCCCCAAAGAGGCTGGGTCCCTGTTTTGGGTCTTGGTTCTGTCAAGGATTCTTCATGTTTAGGGAGTTTTCCCTTGCCAATGTCTAGACATATATGTAAAGCTATGTACAAATAAAATTACCTTGATCTAAAACGCACACTAATTACTAATTACATAATTACAATTAAATACAATGAAATGCATTTTGCCTAGAAAAAAACGTAGTGTCTACCCAGACTCTACATCTAAATGACGTAATGGTAAATTTAAAGCTTTTAGAATAGAAAAACGAAATACTGCAACCACGAATTAGTGATCTACAGCGCAATTATTGCTATTTTAAATTAATTGAACAGGAGGTTCAAGAGTTCCTTTGCAGATGGATAAAAACGTTTAAACATTATTGTTAGAAAGAAAACGTTGACATAAATAATCTAACCATGAACCAATGGGCTGAAACAAAAACAATACAATTTATTTGCAAATGTCAAAAAGCTAGTGTGCTAGTACATCGTAGATTGGACTTAAAACTACTTAAACCTCAAAACGTGAACAATACCTTACTAAATTAGTAATCACTATTCTGTTATTTCTTTTGTGACACTTTATTTAATATTTGTAATTCAGAATAACCAGAACCAGAATAAACAGCATTCCTACTCGTAATCATGGTGTATTGATGATGACATGTTCGTGCTCTGTGTAGACACTAAATGCTTAGACTTTGGATGGTACAGTGTGTTTTCAATGCCAGTGGTAGAACTGGTTTATGCCTTATATTAGGAAGCTGCCACTTCTGATTATATAATGGTCCGGATCTTAAACCGGTGGAAACATTCCTAAAAAAAAGCCTTGTGGTTTGGTAAACGAGAACTGGCTCACGGGCACTGGGTTGGTGGAAAGGGGAAATCAGAATCAGTGACTCATCATGCTCTGCATTGGGACAGGAGAAGTAAGACTAGTACAGGATTTCCATCACTCCACCTTCAAGCTAATGAACCTTCAGGAGAGAACGGGCGGATAACGGGCATGAGGGCCGTAAAGGTTTCATAACGAGGACTGCGTCTGGTCTGAGTCACAGGAAAATCATCGAAATGTTTATAGGTCCTGACCACATGCCAGACCAAAGCAAGGGGAGATACTACTTTTCCAAGCAAGTGCCATAAACTTGCAAATGTTATAGAAAGATTCAGTGTGTGTGTGTGTGTGTGTGTGTTTGTAGTGAGGGGGTTTCAGTTCCGTCTCTGTGTGTTGAATGGTCTGATTGCCTGATAGCTGTTACAGAGTCTGGTAGTGGAGGTTCGGATGCTCTGGTGTCTTCTGCCAGATGGCATTAGTGAGAAGAGTCTGTGTAAGGGGTGGGTGGGGTTATCCAAAATGCCGATGGCTTTGCGAATGCAGCGCGTGGTGTGAGAGAGTGACGATCTTCTCAGCTGTCCTCACTATCCTCCTCCAGATGCACATTTTAAATAGTTGAATCAACCAACATGAAAGTTTGCGATCCTAATTAAGTGGTGCTAAATACTAAATAAATAGTCATGAATCCCTCTTGGTGAAGCAGTGTATTATCATTTTTAATTTATGATGACCTCAGTGATCCCATGTCTGCTTTTAATTAGCATGACCTTGAAATTGGGACTACCAAATTCTCCTGAAATGACTTTTTTTTTACACAGCAGTGAAACTTTACCCAATTGATTTCTAAAATGAAAGCGAACAGTCCGGGGCTGCTAGGTTCCATTTAGCAGCCAATCCTTTTCTGTCTGGGCTGAATTACATGTAAGTGCACAGGTGGATTTAACAACATGGAGCTGCAGCAAAGAGGAACATGGAAAATTCACAACAAAGTGTGTATGCATTCTTCTGAAGTTCACTAATTCCTTACGTGAATGGAACTCATACAGTCCATTTGCTTTAGCTAAATGAGATCCAGTCATCCATTTAATAACCTGCAAAATAACCGTGCTGAGACCCTTAAGGGTTAGAGCAGTGTTCCTCTGAAGTCGTGTGTGCATTCTGAAGGGAGGTAAGTACTGAACTGTGTTACATTAAAAACCAAGTCTCATTAAGACCAAAGCAGGAAGCTTTAGGGATTTTACCATAATAACATAACGTGGTATGATAGGTAGGGCATTGCTACAGTTCTTATGTATGTACTATTTGTCTGTTTCCATGCACTTACTAATACATTCGTAATGAGGTTTCTGCAGTTGTCTAATTATCCAAGTGGTCACGTAAACAGCAGACTTTTCTTAGATCGGATTAAGGTCTAAACATCAAATTAAGAGAGTTGTATTTCATTTCAGTTGTCAGATTTCTCAGTATACATTTACTGTGACCTCAATAGGTTTTCTCAGTCTAAGTAAGCACACAAACGAAGACAAGGAATCAAACACAGCTGACAGATCTGCTTATTCTAATAGACTTTGCTTCTTTTAGACTTGTTTCTCCTGTGGGATCTGGCAACCATGTCATTAAATGCAGAATCTTTGAAATTATGAAGTTCATTATTTTATTATTAAAGTTTGAAGTGTACATCACATCCTTATGTGTGATTACTGGTTGATTGCAAAGTAGAAATTTGATTATTGCCCGAGTCGTGTAAACCTAATTCAATTCAATTCAATTCAATTTTATTTATATAGCGCTTTTTACAACGTAACATTGTCTCAAAGCAGCTTTACA
>JAUZST010010125.1:0-12582 GCA_034779995.1 Parotocinclus haroldoi | reverse complement strand
CCCCCCCCCCCCCCCCCCCCCCCCCCCCCCCCCCCCCCCCCCCCCCCCCCCCCCCCCCCCCCCCCCCCCCCCCAACATCTGTAGCAACAGGTCCCACATAGTGTTTTTGGGCTTCCTCCTCTTTCGTATTCCTTCCCGTTTCCCGATGCTTCCGTCATCTGTCGCTTTGTTTTGCGACCTCGCGTTCATTCAGGAGACACTTTTGTACCGCGCCACAAGCGGGCAATTTCATTACCCCACTCGCCGAGCTCTCATCATGTCGCCGGGGCACCGTGGCACCAATGTCCGCACGGGCCGTCCGAATAAACACCTTCCGGTAATCCGCGGCCACTCCGGCGTCACGGGCCATCCCAAACAAAGCTCGCAGCGCGGCCCGGACACCGGAAGATCAGAGAGAAAGAAACCATGCGCAGAAAGAAGAGCGTGCGACTGAAGCAGTGTCTTTTTGCGTTCGTGCCGTTTTTCGCCATCGTTAGAGGCAATCCACCTGAACAATAAAAGTCATTTTGCCTGCCTTTATTAGATAAGGGTCCCGGCTGAGAGGTGGCAGCCGCTCACGGTTAATTGTCCGAGCAAACAAAGCCGCATTCGTATTCGGCGCTCATTCCGATGGCATCGTCGTGTCCCGCTCTTCTCTTACCAAAAACGCGCCCGATCCGTCGCCGCGGCGCTTGCAATACGTCCCCGCATCGTGAAAGCCTGCCGCCCGGCCTGGTCCGAGGACATCGGATGTTGCTTCCCTGTAGTGGAGCCAATGGTTGTTCTCCAGGCCCTCCCCACCTCCTCCTCCTCCTCCTCCTTCTCCTCCATTTAGCTAGCGGAGGAGATTGTGGCAAAGCCTTTTGTAAAGGTCGGCGCTTGTTTGTTATTAAAGATTCTAATTAGAGAGTTGAGAGGAAGCCGGGGAAGCTTGTCTAATTAGCAAGGAGCCCGGAACCCACTTTGAAACTCAAGGGTGACGAGTTATTTGCATCCACGTCAAAAGTGGATTAAATAGAAAAAAGTGGCTTTTTGTGTAGTATTTGGGTTTAGGGCGGCTAAAGGAGAGATAAAAGGCCCGGATATTTACCGTGAAAGTCAGACGTTTCCAGAAAAGCAGGAGAAGCCCAGCAGACCGGGGGGGTGGGAGGGGTTGCAGAACAACGCGTGGCAGCCAAGGAGCTTTTATTTCCCACCGTGTTTAACGTTACAACGTTCACACACACACACACACACACACACACACACACCCGTCGTTCAGCAGGACACCCAAAGGTGGTCCAGGAGCAGCTCAGCCAGTTCCTTCATGTCTCACTGTACTTCATACACACTTAACGTTAGCATGATGGCTAGGTTAGACGCTGCTCATGACAGCGCTGCGGCTTTTGTGCGGCACCTGACCAAATCTCCGGCTCATGTTCGGAATCGGTCCCTTTAGTTTGCTCAGGTTCACCGCTTGACAAAATATGCCGAAGATACTCGTTACTTGGCGCCAATAATGTACAAAGTCCATAATAGAATCATGCACGGGCAGAGCTTGCGGCCGTTCTGAAGAAGACGGGTAGTGATTGGGTTTTAAGCACATGCAGCTGTGCGGCACCGAACAGATGTGCGTTTCTGAGCGCACGTGCCAGGTGCCTTGCGAATGCACGCGAATACAGCGACAGACAACGGGACAGAAGGTGTCTGGTGTGTAAAGAGAGAAGGAGGAAGGCACGAGCAGGTGCTGACGCGGTGAGTCAGCAGCAGGAGCCGCAGTGGGCAGTGCAGACTCTGAGGCTGCTGCAGTCCTATCAGGGATGAGTCATTAGGGGAGCAGAGGGAGGAGAGTGCAGTCTCCCTGCCCCCCTGCCAGCAATCGGGTTTAGGGCCAGAGTGTGTTACTTATTGGGAGAGACTCGGGCAGACTGGCCAACATGCTTCACACAACATATCAGTAATGTCTCATTTACGAGCAGACAAATAAAGGGCAACGGAACAGCTGTCAGCGCCGCTTTAGGTCCTCCACTCGAGAGTTCCTCCATCCCCTTTAAAACCGCTTCAGCCGCCGACACCGGCCATCGGAAATCAAACGAGGAATCTCTCTGGGCCGGGAAGCAGAAACGAATTCAGGTAGCAAACAAACTAAAGGCTTGTCGTCACACTCTCAGAACGTAACGATTGTAAAAACACTACCTTTAATACGGCAACGGAAAGGCTTCCCTTTTTTCACTGATCACACAAATGAAGGTTGTTCCTCAAATCTATGTTTAAAAACAAGAAAACCCTCCAGTTTTACTTCTTACAAGACAAAGACTTGACATTATTGGTTAGTGCGAATGGACGAAATGGAACGACCAATCAGCTCGACAGCCTCAAACTGCGAAGTCAAGCAAATAAGCCAGTACAGAGAGTCCAAACAAGCCCATGTGGGTGTTTTATCCAAAAAAAAAAAACACAAACAAAGCAGTACGACATTAGGAGAGGCCACTGGAAGTAGAGTGTAATGTTAAACCTGAAGAGAAAACCTTTATTTAAAAGTCACTGTTTTATAACGTTTGTCTCTGGCCCAATATTAAGTCTTTTGGTTTAAAATAAGCTATAATCTTTAAGATATATATATATAGTAGGAGTTACCAGTAATGTCAGATTACTCTAAACACGCCGCCGCTGTAAATGAGCAAATCTGACTACGATTTCATCATAATAGGAATGCATGTTTAAATACAGTCTGCGTTAATTATGAGCCAAGTCTGCGCATCACGACGAGAAATCCGCGCTTTTAATCTCTAGTAGGAATCACAAGAACGCTGCTCGATGCAGGGGGTTTAAATCTGTCCGGTCTGGGCACCGTCACACCGGCGTTACAGTTACGATCCCAAATATTCTGTGTCCAATCGAAGAGTATTGAAACGCAAACCGCTGTAAAGGCCTTTTTATTCAGATAAGAAACGCGTGCTATGCAGAGTCACTTAAGTACCTCGTGCTTCCCACTCCAGATCGGTATCAGATGAAATAGCAGCCTTAGAAACTCTACTCTGTCCGTTTCCAGTTCGTTTCTCTCTACCTGCATTTCCGTAATGTTCTACAAAGTCGGAAAACGTGCCACCATGCCGCCGCGGAAGCAAACTAAATATCATCTGCGTATTGATCTCCACTAATGAGCATGTATGAGAGAGCCAGGGCTCTAAAGAACGAGGTATGAAGGCCGGGGGTTCCTTTATCGGGACGCTGATTAATAAAGCCGTTGCAGCTTAGCTTTAATCCACCGGAGCTTGACGAAATGAGACGTGTTAGTTAAACAAACAGCATGGTGTAATTTTTAGCAGGGGCGTTTCCGGGAACAGCCTATGACAGAGCGAAGTAGAGGACCTGTTCCGTGGGCCGGATTACACTTGGCACTTGCTGACAGTATAATCAGTGCCGGCGAGGCGAGGCGAGGCGAGACTCGGGGGGGCTTCTTACTACCCTACCCCAAATGAAGAACAAATACAGTGGAAGAAAGGCGTGTGCTGCCAGTCTCGGCCCTGACCCGAGTGGATTAGCTTGTGTGCCGCCAGTGACTCTTAATGGGTGCTTTTTGTATTGGGACATGCTACGAGTATCAGTCACAGACACCTCGTGGAGCGTTGATAATCCGCCATGGCGGCTGAAAGAAAGCCGCTTTCGTGACTATAGGCTAAGATGTGATGGGCAGAGCTCTTTTGTGTTGACCCTCCCTAACGTTTATGCCCCGTAAACATGAATGTGTGGACTCCTTAATCTGTACTGCCAGGTCCTTAACCGCAGGCCTCATCTGCAGAACTCGAAATCAATTTTGTTTTGTGTGAATTCAAGTTTCTGTCTCTTGAGAAGAAAACAAGACTGCACAAAGGGACTATTAAAGACTAAGTGTGTGTGACTGGGAAGCAATTGTCCTCAACAGATCTATTGCGTCTCCCTGATCTAAGCTAATGTAAAGACCGTTCATGCACACTAACTTTGTACTGCTGTCTTTTATTCCGGAGGGGGCCGCATGAAGCCCGTTTTAGACCCCGGCGATTTCAGAGGTCTTATAAAATGAGACGGTGCCCATAAAACCCGACAGGCTGTTTCATATGTCTGAAAACGTTTCTAAAGATGGATGTGATTATGGAAACCGAATCGGCATTAAAGACGGCTGATCTTTTTACTGCGAAATCAGATAATGAGAAAAACCACCAATGAGCAGCACTTTAATCTACTGTAATAATAATAATAATAATAATAATAATAATAATACTTGTTAGTTATAAAAGCTTTTCATCTAAGCAGGTAGTTCAAAGTGATTCACGGGGACAGGATTTGATATTTGCATGCAGTTTTTGGAAAGTGGAAAAAGAGCAGAGAAATTCGACAGAGATGTTACCCTTATCTATTTCTCAAATCATTCGGCAAGCCCTGAACCCGGCCTGAATTTGTTTACTTAAGCTTTAAGATATTCGTACTAACCCGATTATTTCTTTCTCCACAATTTGGCCAAAAAAAAAAAATGGAAATAGTAGGGAATGACCGACATACACATATATAGAATATTACACAGCTAGCTTATAAACAGTGTTCGAATCCCACCTCTGTCAAGCTGCCACAGAGCAGGGCCCTTAAGCCACAGTGGCTTGGATTATAAGACTGTATTAATTGTAAGTCGCTCTGGATAAGGGCGTGTGCTAAGTGACGTAAATGTAAACGTACCGTTACATTGGCTGATACCTTTAGTTTACTTTAGTCACATGTGCTACTTCATTCAGAACACTATAAATAGAAACATACAGTCCATACGTGCGTGTGTGCGTTAGCAAACACTTTTCCAGACGACTCTGAATGTGTCGGAGTGAACTTTATTTCACACTTTGTGTTTCTTTCTCAAAGAGGGGGAGGGGGGGGCGGTGGCCAGGTCAGGTGACTTCTGAGAACTCTGAGCTACTTTGTTTTTGCTACGTTTGCTAATGCTGAGCTAAAATTCAGGAGTCTCAAAGGGTGACTGTTTCGCCCCCAAACGGGACACATGCCGCCTGGCTCTGTAGCCTCTTTTTCGGCGCCGTCCTGCTCAGGCCGTCGTTGCTTTATGCTTTTTGTTTGCTCGGCGTCAGTCATGCAGCCTGTAACTCAGAACTCGGGGCTACACGACCACCTCTAGCCACTCTCGTTAGCGTCACGTAGCACACACGCCTCGCCTACACCTAAACATGACTGTACAAAAGACTCCCCCCCCCCCAAATGATGGCGTCCCACCCCTCATCCCTTAACCACTCCCCTTTTCCCCCTCTCCCCCATCCTGTACTGTATCTCCCAGGCTTCCCCGATTACGGGTTTTATTCCACGCCCAGTGACCAGCGGGGGGCGCCCTGCTCCTTTGCTGACTATGGCTCCCTGGGGCCCCAGGCGGCTCAGATGCTGCAAAGCGAGCACGCCACGTCCGCCTGCAACTCGCCCCTGCAGCACCTTCACAGCCCGGATCAGTTTAAGAGCCCAGGTTTGTATGGCGCATTTCTGTCCTAGATCCACGCTGCCATCACGGTTTGTTTTTTTTCTTTCCTTTTTTTTTTTTTTATTTGTCTTCTTCGTTGGTTTGCTTGGCTTATTTCTGTTCACGCCATGTTTATTCTTTCGGATGAATGAACCGATCAGAAAAAAAAAAAACCCTCCTGCATCTAAGCGTTCGGCCTGAGATGCACTGCATGAGAACATTCCTTTTGTTTGTTTATTTCTGTGCATTAATGTAAGATGATTGCATTTCTACTTACATGTTGTTCGTCCCCTTTTTTTTTTTTTTTTTTTGCACGAAGCCATTTCAGAAAGCATGTGCATACCGGAAGCATGATGGCAACTCATTCGTTACCTGCATACAAATCATGAGCACACGTACTGACGGGGGGGTGGGGTGGGGTGGGGGGGGCTCATGGTGTGCCGATTTGAATTCGCATTTCCCTGTAGCGTCCAGCAGCATTATTGATATAGTGCTATAATAGTAACAATGTTAAGAGAGTATTAAATGAGTGCTGCATGTCTGAGTATTGTATCGGCTTACAGGACTGTCACCGAACCGTAACGAGGCTCGGTCATCGTTAACCGTAATTATTATTCCATCCTAAAGATTCTTCGAGCACATGCACATCACCTTCACTATGCAGATTAGCCAGACTGTACTGTCAAATCTCACTGGGTTCCGGTCGCAAAGTCGTTAGAGGTGAGTACGACCCTCGCGTCTCAGAGCTAGTCAAGCCTCATTGGCTGGCCATTTTCAGAAGTGCCTCGTTGGGCCTCCTCAAACATCTCGAGCACCTCGAGCCCACCTGAGTAGCGACGCTCGGATAAAGTCTCGCGTGCCGTTGCCAGTTGCCGTATGGGTGTAACAACTGCCTCAGAGGCGGCTCCAGACAGCTGGTGCGAGTCCTGCCAGGCACTCCCTCTTGCCTCGCCTGTCTTGCCTCATTTGCTTTGGCAGCCGACAAGGAGAGGCATCTTAGTCTTCATGCTTTACACCCAAGATTACACAGATCTGGTGGTTTGGACTTGGTCCCAGCCTGTGCACATATCGCCACGTTCAGCCTCGATTGCGCCCGGAGGGGCCGCTCTAATAGAGGAGCAAGGGCACGCTGAGCCACAGCCCGTCCCGTACAATCCCGTCCCGTCCCGGCCTTTAAACGCCAGTCAGATTAGTTGAAAAATAAACGCACGCAGCTTTAATGCCGTGAGAAATTTCTGCTCTCTCCTGCTGTTCTTCCCGCCATCATTCACCGCCTTTTCATCAGCCTTTATCACACACACGTAAACGACTCTGCAGTTTTGTTTCGGTTTTTTTTTTTTGTGTTTTTTTTTTCCCCCCCGTCACAGCAGCTTCCGAGGCACGGCAGCGCATCTCTGCCTGCGATTTTTCAATATGTGACAGTAATATTGCTTTCAATATAGGTCGAGAACACAGAGATAAACTTCTATTGGATTAAGCCGACACTTGATATGAGGCTCTGCCAAACGCTCTCCTGTGTCCTGGTTGCTTTGGCAACACAGAAATAATCGACGCGTCGTGGGTCGTCCAGGGGTCGCCTTAAAGCGCCGTCGCTCCCGGGAGCGAGTTTACGTATGGGTGCTGGTGTGAGAAAAAGGCTCGGTCGGCTAGCGCTCCACACACCCCCCCCACCCCCGCCGAGGGATTTCGCTTTGTCGTCCAGCACAAAGTTACAAAGGTTCTCGTAAATTAAAGCCCTAACCGCCGGCTCCGGCGCAGGACACACGAGTCACCTGCGCCTTGAAACCTGCCGTGTAATCGCAAGCCCCCTAGCTTAATTAGGACAGGTGCTGCTGAGCTTACAGTCAAAGGCAATAAGTGTAAGTCGTGTTTGCCTATTAAAGTTAACAGCAGCAGCCGTTTAGCACCGAGTTTTAAGTTGGAGAGGGAGAGAGCGAGAGGTTGAAAGCTCCACAGAATCCACCAATTACAAGAAATGAGGATTACTAGTGCGACTGAAAATGGCAGTAATTGCTTAATAAGCAGGCCTATTAGGGAGTGTGCTGTTCAGATAAGGCCGGTGAGGCTACTCACAAAGCCTGGAGGCAATACTACAGTCTGTGTTTGCATAACGTAGACGTAGGTACACATGCCTGAACTATAAATCCTCGCTCTGACGGTTGTGTTCACGTGTGCTTGCTCGTAATATTGATCAATTGCTCACTACCGCCGGTGTGTCTGATGCATTGAAGTGGATACGGTGGATTCGTCTCTCGTACCAGACGGACAGCATGGTTTATGTCCTCCAAAACGGTCCATGAGTCACCAGTGAGGACGCTGCATATTAGTCACAGCGCTGGTGCGCTGCAGACGATCTGCCGTGTTGTGACGGTGACAATAGCGGCTATTTAAAGTGTGTGACGTGTGATAAGTAGCTACAGCGTGCACGACGTATCGCTAACGACCTTCCAGGATCCTTTGCCAGTTTTTAGCAGTTTTTGGAACCGACCGGTTGCGTCGTGGCGAATATTTAAAATCTCTTCGTTTCTTCATTCTCTATCTTAACCGTCGTCGTCTTACAGCCGAGGCATTATGATGTTCTGGAGTTACTGATTTCCACGTTTGATTGGGCGTGGCTAAAGAACGTGGCGTATAACATGACGTCGGTTTCATCGCCGTTGAACTCTGATTCCTCGTTACGCATCTGTTTTGTCCCGTTTGCACGGCGATCGGGGATCGTGATGAAACAGCACAGGTCCAGATACGTCCCACACCGCAGGACAGGGGGCAAGGGGCGGCTCATCTGCTTGAGACTGACTGCATGTTGGATTTATCATGTGACTGCATGCTGATTACTCGTGTGCATGAGACCCCGTTCGAGTTGTCACATGTCTCCATGAATCACGTGTCTTGCATAGCATAGCATAGCACAGCATAGCATAGCACAGACGAGAATATGATGTGGTGCTTCTCACTACTTGTATGGAATCTCGGTGATGTAATCTATGATCTGTTTTACTGACAGCAGGATTACCACAGTGTCCCTTTTCCAGTGCCACTCTCTTTGCACTTTGTGACTGGGCTTTACTGGTCCCGGTTAATAGAAACACATTATGTCCAGTATCATATTCTCTCCATTTACACCGTCTCTTATGTTTCCACGTCTCTGCGTGTTGGACCTGACATGGCTGAGCTTGACTCTTGTGTGTTTCTTTCTTGCGTTCAGGTGCTAACCCAGCTCGACCCGGAGCCTTCCCAGGCGCCAACAGTCCGGGTCCGGTAGCTGACCTGTACGGTCCGGGTAGTCAGGACTCGGCTGTAGGGAACTACATCAGTGCTGCTAGCCCTCAGCCTGGGTCTGGCTTCAGCCACGGAATCGCTGTGAGTATCGCAGATTCGACTTTCTTCTGTTTATCTCTCACCCCCGATAGGGTTTGATTCTTTTTTTTACACACACACAACCGTTACAAAGACTTACACGTGTAGATTTGACTTGCCACATATCAGCCCCGGACAGACGGGCTTGAGCGTACAGCGTTTTCCCCCGGCGTTGTGGTGGCACAGCTGAAACCGTTTGTTTGGCAATATCACACGGGTGTAAAAACCGAAGGATCAAACCGTACCTGCCCAGGCCAAAGTGGAGAGTCCTGACTGCTGTTTATGTACGGCTGAATCCAGAGCTGAGCGAAGATACAATTCCAGTGTCCCTGTAACAAGCAGATGGCTTTTGACACCATATTTAAACAAAAGCATGCGGTTGCACAAAAAAAAAGTTGCTTTAATTGGCTTTTTTGCTGGCAGAGCGTTGATTTCTTCTCTGAATGTCACAGATGTCGGAGCCTATTTCTGAATGGCTGCAGCTCTCAGTTCGGAGGGGGGGGAGAAAAAAAAAAGGATGCATTTGTAATGAAGTGCCAAACTGAAATACTGTTATTCACACACTCAAGTCTTGCACAACTAAGTGTCTTAACTAGCTCTCCAGCAGAGGTGGGCTTTATGACAAAAGTGCAGAGCTCTAAAACCACCACCACCACCACCACCCCCCGGCGAACAAAGAAAATTATAATACGCTTATCAAGTAATTACGCTCATTCAGGGATCGCTTTGCATGAGGCTACATACCTGCGCTCGTTCTTCGCTCTCGCTTCTCTTTTAAGTCGTTTCGAGAACGTAGGCTGATGCTAAAACCCTGACAGACCAAATGACTGAATTTGAAGCTTTGTTAAACACCCACAGCCCCTTCAAACGGAGATGCGAGTCACAGCCATAGCTATGAGCGAGCATCAACCGGGACGGGCATCTGTGCACGGAACGGTGAGGTTAATGTGCGGTGGTGAGCTTTCAGGCCGAGTTAGTGCCTCTCGGGCCGATTTCGGGGTCTGAACCGAGAGCGCGCGGTGTCTCCGAGCAGCGCATTAACGCGGGAAATGGTTCGGAAGGCTAAACGACCCTCTGTTGACCCTTCCTGCGACACGCGACAACACTTTGCCACGCCGCAAAACTGTAGGGGCCACGATCCGGCGAACGATTCCGCATTTGCCGTGTCATTATTCCGCGTTACGGGCCCTGGAGGGACCACGGCTCTGCAGAGTTCGGCCTTAATTGAGCTCCTAAAGGACTTTATAATTAGCAGTTGAAACGAATCCAACGTGCTAGAGTTCTAAAATGCTTAACTTCCAGACCCGGATCTGAATAACACAGACGTGGCGGTACAAGGCGAGTTTAATGATAAAAGCTGTTACGCTCCAGCGAGACGACTGTTAGTCTGGAGCAAACACTTTCCTCGAGTCGGCCCGATTAGAAAGCCTGAAACCTGCTTGCAGAGCGCACTTTGATTTATTCATATGGATTAATCTCGGTACGTCCTTCTAAAGCGTTTCCATCACCGGCACAATGGGTTGATGACAGGCCTGATAAGAGGCAGTGTTTTTAAGAAAAGATGTGTTGACAGGTTGCCGTTTTGCCCCCTAAATCCGTCGCGTGGGCGGTTCACTTCACAAACGCAATCAGAAAATCAGACAGTGTCGAGAATTTGCATATGGAGAGTGAGATTGATCAGCTAGAGAGCGAGAGGAGACAAGGCTGGGAGCGTTCGTTCGTTCGTTCGTTCTTTCGTTCTTCCTTCAGTTTGAAGAGGGGTTAGACTAACGACAGGGACGGTGGCAGAAATAACCAACATATAGCGTGATAACCAGAGAAGGTCCGACTTCTCTCACCTTGTACGTGATGTTTGTAATTCTGTAATTCTCCTCTTCGTAACCTTAATTGACTTTTTGAAGGATCTGCGAGCCAACCACATTTAGCAGATAATAACAGCGTAATTACGTTTAATTGAAATAATAGATTGCTAATTGGAAATGAACCATGAGAAACCCACGTTTCATTCACAGAGAAACGAGTGCATTTTTAATACCTATTCTACACCTCTTGTAGTCAGACGTGCGTGTGTGTGCGTGCGCGTGTGCGTAGTATTCACACCAAAGGCTCGTTCATGCTGAGAAATGAACAGTCCTGTGCATGAACATGCTCCTCACGCTGCTCCTCCTGACATTCACACTAACTGTACTTCCAGGGCCCCTTGATTGCGACGGCATTTACAAACGGATACCACTGAAAGCGAACGGCTGCTCGGTCGCCATCTCAGTGGAGGTATGTTATTTCCTTTTCTCTCTCTCAGTCCGTGTCAGCCTTCATACACGTCATCCATTCACGCCGCCCGGCCGTCCTGAAGTTATTCGTACGTTCCACCGCCTTGTGGCCCGAGTCTTTCTGACTGTAACGCAACGTAACGTAACGTCGTGCCGTTCAGACCAGAAAACACACGGGAACCCTCTTCCGTCGTTTCCTGCTAAATTCATTCTGTGAAGTCTCGACGTTACTTTGGAAATGTCGTACGTTTTCAGTCCATCCAAACACCGATTTGACTCGTGAGCAGCCTCTGAAGTGCGGATTTGGGAGAACATCGGTTCTACTGGGCTGGACTCGTGTGTAAGATGATAGAAGTGAATTTTGCACAGAGGAGACCTTTAAGGAGGCCCGATATCACGCTGCTTCGCCCTCATGTGCTTCTGAAACGTTATCTGAGGAGTGTCGAGTCGCATCAGCTCGCCGTGCTGCACCCAGCGCTGTCCACTAGAATTATTTCTGCTTCAGTAACTCCCCCTCTCTCTGCATGAACCGTTACCGAGAGAGAGAGTGTGTGTGTGTGTGTGTGTGTGTGTGTGGGGGGATGAATTTTCCACAGCCGCGCGTCTAAAGGCCGAAGCTTGGCAGAAGTTAAACGTACGCCGCTTGCGCCAATATAAGATTTAAGGCCAACTTGTGGGCACGGGTTAAGCGTCGCACGTGTAAATCACCACACACACTTCGGCGTCACAGACCGATCGGAAGTACGTAACGCTAAAATCAGAGCGTATTACACGCTGCTCGAAATGAAATAGCCCCTCTTTTTTGGGAGCAGTATATTCTGACTGAAATGGATAAGTAGTTGCACTTCGAGTCACTTAATCGCGTAGTTTACATCAGACAGATGAAGGGAGTAACGACGACAGTGTTTGAACGGAGACTTGATTTCAGAAATCTGTATCATAATAATAAGTTCCAGTAGGAAATACAGAATGCTTGAAAAGATCTCAGTGTGTGTGTGTGTGTGTGTGTGTGTGTGTGTGTGTAAGTGTAAACTTTTGGGAATAATAAGTATGGAGTGAGAGGGATAAAGAAGATGCATGTTGTGTATGGTGCCTGTGTGTGTTGTGAGAGTTTGTTGTGGTGTGTATATGCATGTCACATTGTGTGTGTGTGTGTGTGTGTGTGTGTGTGTGAATACAGGGTGAGACAAAAGGCACAGGACGGGTCCCATGCCGAGTCGTGGATTTTCCCCCCAAAAGCTGCCAAAACCATTTTTTTTTTTTCGGTTCTTCAGACGTTTCTTGACGTCCACCCCTCCGGACTCTCCG
Source organism: Parotocinclus haroldoi (assembly GCA_034779995.1). NCBI lineage: Eukaryota > Metazoa > Chordata > Actinopteri > Siluriformes > Loricariidae > Parotocinclus > Parotocinclus haroldoi. The sequence continues at coordinate 204 of JAUZST010010125.1, read as the reverse complement.
ATTTCGCCCATGAGGGATGTGTGAAATTGGTGGGTCTTTCCGGGTGTCGGTTGTTGCTATGATACGGCAGCTGCCACGTCAGAATGACCGATTCCACGTTCAGTTACCTGTCAGGAACGACAAAAAAGTTTTGGGGGGGGGGGGGGGGGGGGGGGGGGGGGGGGGGGGGGGGGGGGGGGGGGGGGGGGGGGGGGGGGGGGGGGG
>JAUZST010010124.1:0-12583 GCA_034779995.1 Parotocinclus haroldoi | reverse complement strand
ATGTATTTTACCAAAGAATTATATATATATATAGATATATATATATATATAAAATCAAATAATATTTATGCAAAACTTTTTTTTTACTTTTCCAGCTGTTTATGCTGCAGTGTACAGTGTCCGTATTTTGTCCTAACACAGATTTTTGTTTCCTGTTATAATTTGTTATGGTCATTAAACAGTGGTTAAACAGTGCTTACCTGTTCGTGCAGTCTTTGGATAACAATCTTTGTAGTGGGTTGAACAAAAAAATCGGTGTTTCCTCCCTTTTTAGGAATAATTACAAAGGGATTGCCACTTTTCTACATTAAAACTTACTCTCTCAAGTTCAGCAAAGATCGCAAAACCTGGAAGACTTACAGGGACACATCTAGCAAAGATAAAAAGGTATGTCAATCTCCTTTAATTGAATCTGTCAATACCAATGTTACATGCAGTACCATGCAAAAAATCAGTATTCATGCTGAATTGTAGGTGCATTAATAAAGTTTATTCTTCCTCTGCAGGTGTTTGAAGCCAGTACTGAAGGTCATACTGAGGCTCTGAACAGCCTCATCCCTCCAGTAGCAGCGCGTTATATACAGCTCTGGCCTCAGACTTGGCAGGGCAGAGTTTCAGCACAGGTGCAGGTGCTTGGCTGTCCATCACCTGTGATTCGACCTCGTTCCAGTGCTGATGGTGAGACTGTTTTTGGCATTTAAACGTAGCCTTGTAGCCTCTAGTCTCTTTATGGCATCCAAAATGAAGTCCTAGACACTATACAAAACAATAACGCAGAGAGACAGTCGGAGGATGATTTTGATAGCTAGCAATTATGTGTTATGCAGCATTCCACTGAGAATGCTTTGTTTCGTGAATGCCATCATTATTAGTTCAGTCAATCCTCTCCTCAGGATCCACAAGGCTGAAGCCAGTTCCCACAGAGTCAGTTCTCCTGAAACCTTTCTCCACCCAGAATCCAGTGCTCATAAGCCCAACAAGTAAGTTTGAAACATTTATGTTAGAAACAAGTATGGTTAGCATCAATATTACTGATTTGTGGTTGAGAATCTATAAATAAAAGATAAGTAAAAGCCACTATCCAGAAAGTATGACCAACTCCTACAAGCATTCAGTTTTTGTCAGAAAAGAAAAACATCAGGATAGATTGATTGAAAGATAGCATAACAGCAGTGGCATAGGTTTCACTTCAACTTGTTTTTATTTTCATGTTTTCAATATTTTCATATTGTTTTCATATTTTCATCTATTTTTGATGTGCTGGGTGGTTGTATGTCCTTTCTATGTTAAAAACTAACTCATAAGAATGTTTTGAGCAGGATTAAAAAAATTATAAAATTAGTTTAATTTTTAAAACACAATTAGTAATAAATAATAATACAATTTACATCTGATCATGCTCTTAATCTGAGTTCTGCAGTTATCCGACTATTCAATGATGCATGTGCATGTATGCCCTAACAACAAAATAACCTAGCTTATTAGCTGCTGCGGAAAAGGCTTACAGAATCAAGCATGGTTACAAAGTCTTATTCTAAAATTCCCTTATTTTGCCCTTAGACCTGGTTGCTTGTTTCTCTCATGGGATCTGGCAACCCTGGAATTAAATTCAGCACCCATAAAAAGGCTACCTGACATATTTGAGCAGATAGAAAACCCATATCTGCTTAAGGAAATTAATAAATTATTGATTAAATTAGTAAAGTTTTAAATTTGTGTCGCATCCTTCTTTGAGATTATTGGCTTGTAGCAAAGTAGAAATACAATAATTGGATGAGTCATGTAAACCCAGAGCTTTCCCCTTATCAGATTAGAGCATGTAAACTCATCGATCAGATTGCTGACAAAATCTGATTTTCTGAAAGTTATCTGATCAGATGAAAGAGTAGCAAAAAGTGTTGCTTAAACAAAACTAAGAACATAGTGAAGTTAATTTATTGCTACTCAAAGTGATGTGAATAAACAAATTACTCTCATTCATTCTAGGAGTTTATACATTGAGACAGAACAAAACAGTATCTGATCCTCCTCAAATCTTGCACTAGTCAAACACCTCATGAGAGATTTTTTCTCATTATATCATTTAGTTATTTATGTATCATAATGCCAGCCAAAATGCTGAAGCCAATGATGATAAAGTAATTCACTCTTACTGCTTCCATGGCAATTAACAAAGTAATCAGCAATCTGGAACTACTGCACTTGACTAGCACTTGGCCAGAGTTTTAGGATGCATGGCTTGCTCTATAAAACAGGCAATTTGGCAGTATTTTAGAGCATTCAGAGGTGTCTATAAACACCAAGGAAAAAGGCAACATCAGAGTTCTCAGATAAGCAATTATTTGTGCTTATCAGTCCGGCTAGGGTCATAAGACCTTTGCCAAACAATTTGGAATCTATCATTCTGCAGTGACTACAATTATTAGGTAATGGAGCACATTCAAGACAATTGCCAGCCTTCCCAGGATCTAACATTCTGGCAATTTCACCCTAAGTTCAGGCTGTTTGATGATGTTAAAAAAAATCACAAAGGACAAGAAAGCCACATTTGGGTATTTTCAGGCCTTAGATAGGATATTAAATCTTGAAGTCATCATGTCACCCCCTGCATAGACACAATTGGTTCTGTGTGAGAAACGGAAGTCATCTCCCTACATTTAACATGCTAACTAAGATCCCTAGAAGTACATTTCCTGTTCTTTGTTTTTGTACTTATTTAAATAAAATAAAAGAACCAGAAGATTAAAATAAAAACAAAGAACAAAGACAAAACATCATCCTGGCCAGCTTCTGCACTTCCGTCTAAGAGAAGGAAGTTAGGACAAGGGACTATCTTCCTGCCTTTTTAAATTATATGCTATGCTAAAAATGTAGGTAGAATTGACCTCTTTTGAGTCACTGAGTCAACCACTTTATACCAAGTCATTTGAATACAAATGTGATACCATGAAAAGATGAAGTCTAAAACATATATACCTGAATGGCTGAAAAGAAGAGATGAATGTCATGACCTTCAACCTCATTGAGATGCTGAGAGTGCCTGAAAAGGATGATGTTGCAAACATCCTGTGTTATGACAGTGGGTAAAAGTTCTCCAACACATTCCCAGAGTATGGTGCACTTATACAGCATATAATTAGCAAATATGGCCTACTAAGAGTGTAATCAGCCATTACATTTTTAGATTGTTAAAAGTATGACAATAAAAAAAAACTCATTTAAATCTGATAAGTGGTGTTTGCTACCTGATTCTGGATCAGAATCCCCCTCGGATTTGGATAAAAACGTGCTGTTGCTGTCACCCAATTAGGATGGGTCCTTATTGCTAGCAGGCTTATAAAATCAAACAAATTTGCATTATATACTGACGACGTCTGGCAGTATACATTTGTGGACTGAGTGGATACAGGTTCTGTAACATGTTCAAGCACACTTCCCAATCACACTGGGACACAAACTGGTAGTCTGAGGGACAGATGTGGGGTTAGTGATCAATTTTCTGTATTAATATGACACTACCCCATGTACAAAGTGAAATAAATGGTTGAGTTCCACTTGAAATAACTTGACACGCTTGATCGCTGCCATGGCTTTAACCCCATCCAATATCTTTGGGATAAATTGGAATAGCAACTGTGAACAAGGCCTTTTCCCCTCAACATTAATGCCCAGTTTCACCAGAGCTGTTGTGTTCAATCAGCGTGAATCTTAAGCTCCAGAATTTAGTGGAAAATCTCACAACAAGAAAAACAGTTACTATAAATATTCCATATTAATTCCAATTGTTTTTAATGTTCTGATGCTGGTTATCTTTATAGATGTGACCTTATGTTGAAGACCTGAAGATGATAAAAAACAAGCCCTTTTTTTATTTAACTACAGGTTCCAGTCATGCTGTGATACTGGTGGTGGGTGTGATCCTGGGTGCAGCTCTGTGTGTGTGGTGTGTTCTGATGGTGCTGTTGTGGAGGAGAAGGTACTTTTATTGGAAATTCTCACAGTGTTGAATACTGTATTAACACTTCATATCAGTACAAGAAGTCCTCTTTTTTACAATGGTCCAGTTGCGATTTTTTTTATTTTACGATATCAATCTGATAAGATACATACATATACCTTCTGTAGAAATTACATACTGTATTTAGAATTTCATTTTTTTTTCCATGGGCAAGCGTTTACTGTGCCATTATATTCTCCCACAGATCCTGCACAGATGCCAGACTAACTATTTTAGTTTTGTTTAAACTGCCAAAACAATTCTGCAAATTACATGAGCACTTTGCTAATGTAAGTGTTAATGGTTAATATAAGTGATCATTTATATAGTAAATGTGAAATGATTCTGCTTACTTTCGATTCACAACAGATTTGTCGGAATGTATCCCATCGTAAAACAGGGACTAACTGCATTGTCTTTTTTGGCAGTTAATGCACATATTTATTTCCCTCTCTTTTTAGGAAAAGAGCTGTACATATGAATAAGTGTCGTGTTGACACAGGTAGGCCCAGAGTGCACCTCTCCATTTCAGAATTTAATGTATCATGATTGTTTTCCTGCAGTATGCCTAAGTTGTATTACTTCTTCAGACTGTAAAGGTTTCCAGGGGAAGAAGGTGCCATATTCTGATTCAGAGCTTGCATCTTACCCTCTGGCTAGAAGCATCCACGACAGCCTTCCCAGCCCTCCCCTCAATGGTGAGCCAAAACTCTTATCTTACAAAGAAAAATACACGATCTCCTTGCCTCAGAACAAAAAATAACCTCCTGTACCTTGTTTCCCGTTGGCTTATAGATGGAAATTATATAAAAATCCTTCCCAATATGTGCAAGGCCTCACTTTTGGCTAAATAAATAAACAAACAAACAAAAAATTAAAAACCAAATTTATTTTTGTTTGTTTGTTTGATTGGGTTTTTTGTTGTTGTTTTTGTTTTTGTGGTTAAGGTACTGCTTAAGGTTAAGATACTTCCACCTCTGCCAAGCTGTCACTATTGGGTCTCTGAGCAAGGCTGTAAATGTTATATTTTTAACCACCGTGTTTGTAAGGCATGTGAAACGCTTGGAATATTGCTTAATTTGTAGGTAAAAATTAGAGTCAGGTGTTTTCAGCCAATAATAAGACAGGCACATGGTTGTATTCAAAGAACAGGGATCTATCAAAGTCTTATCTTCAAAAGCCATTTGTGGAAGTGTATCATGATATGAACAAAAACTTTGTGTCTTTTGTAAAGAGATCACAGCTACTGTTAATTCACCAACTGTGTGTTGTAAAAGAGATGCACATGCGTAGAGGGTATTTTTCATAGGATGTTTTGAAATAAATTGTGAAATTTCTTCATTTTAACAGATTATATAAAGGATTACCATCCACATTTAATCAGATTTATTTATTTGGATTTAGTTGGATGGCTCTGCTGATTGAGGTATATACATGAACGCTTTCAATTTCAATTTTAATCACGCTATTAATCTACTTATTAACTTCTTAATAGGCTGCATGCAAAGATAGATATAATGAAAAATTCTCTATTTTATACTTCTTAGATAGAATGTAAAACGGCATACAATTAACACTGTTGCTTTAATCTGTTTTAAATGGAAATTGTGAGTTGTGGAGAGAGAACATTTTTTTCACCTTATTTTACCCGTCCGTTTTATGTCCCCCATTTTGATGTTCTCTTCTGGCTTAAACTACATATCTGATATAACTGTAAATGCAAATACAAACTCTTCCGTGTGCCATTTATGGTAAATTGTAAAATGTAACATATCCTACTTTAGCAACTAATGAAGATAATGAATTATTGCAGTTATCAGGAGATAATATTTGGGGATCTCAAGAATTGCATTTAAGAGCATTACGGATTAGCATTTTTTTTTTGTGAATCCAGCCCCAAGAACAGAACATTCAAATATTTCATTAAATCTAGCACTGGAGGCACTTGACTTTCAGTGATAGTCAGAGGACTCTTGGATTACTACCTGCAGTCTTCCAGGAACAGGATCTATAGAAGGATTGACACAGTAATTCATGAAAAAAGATTACAGTGCAGTTCAAGTCAATAAAAATCCCATAAGTTTGTAAAGCTGGTGCTGTAGGGTATAAATGCTCTTACACAGATCACAGACATGGTTATAATAGAATGTAGCAATAAGAGAGTATGTCTGCAGCAGGAGGACAGAAAGTGAGGGAACAAGAGTCTGACCCTTCTGTTCCCTTCATCGCTGCTTTATAGTTTGGATGAGCAGCCAGAGGCACCCAAGAGAATGTCTGAGCTTATCCCTCTCTTTCCTTTTCGCTTTCTCACTTTCCCTCTCATTCTTTCCCTGTCAGCGGCTCAGCAGCAGCATAAACATGCCTTTCTTTAGTCAGCTGAGCCTCTATGAAAGGGTTTCTGTAACTGGTGCCCAAATGAGAGCCACTTATTCTCAAACAGAGCTCATGCCCTCTTCTAACCCCTCATACCATCAGGCTAACAGACCCAACAGTGAGGACTATGGACTAAAAATAGGACAGGAGGTCAAATTCCAAAACAATCAGGTTCCCTTTTACAGTCACTCTAATTAAAGCAGCATTGGGATTCCAGCAATAAACAACAGAGACATGTACAAGGGTTTTGGGCCAGCCTGAGCATGCTGGATGGCTCAGGAAACACTGGTAGACACTGGTTGAATCATGTGATTATGGGTAAGAATCAGTACGGTTCAAAACTTGTGTTATTTGTGACAAAAAAAAAAACCTTTTTTTTATTTGCTGTCAGCATACTTTCTATTTCAAGATGATTAGGTGCAAACTTGGTGTAAACTTATTTTCAATATAATTTACATGATAACCCATTCTCAACACAACAGTGACAGTGAAAGGGTGTTTAGATGGTAGGAACATAGGGGTACCCCAGTCTGTGTGACTTGACCGCAGAGCCATTCCTGACCCAAAGAGCACCCTACCCTTTTATGATCAGTACAATCCAATATAGTAACATATGGTCACTGTCTGGATTGCCCTGATCTGTCTCACAGCACCTCAAAACTTGGACTCATGGTGCCAGGAACCACTAACCATGCACAACTTTGAACGTAACTCCCTATGAACTCCCTTTTCCTCCCTATGCCAGATACAAAACTGGGAAATTCAGCATTGTGTTGTGATTGACGCTTGGATCAGAAATCCATTATCCAGTAGCATAAAGCTAAAGTAGCTCCTGGCACGATGAGTCCTGAGAGTGGTGTTTTTTGGCAGAGTTTGATGGTTTTGAGGTGCACAGCCAGAGCTGATGAATCACAAATCAGCTGTAATGTGGCCCAAATTGTTAGATCTATATACAGCAGGAAGCTGATACGAACCAGTGCCTTTCAACTAACATGGATTTAAGTTTTTTTTTTATTAAGAGCTGTGCAGATAAAGCCAGCATCTTGCACATCTGGGTTGACAATGATAACTGATTTTGTGTATATCTATGCGTATATCTAAGCCAGCACAATGCACATTGATACTAAATGCTTTGAATTTGGGAGAGCTCAGTGGCTCACTGACTAATGTTGTTGATTTGCTGTTTGTCCCTTCAAGTTTCTGGAAGAAGAAATAATAAGTTCTTTGTTTACAGATGTTGGCATCAGCCTGCTAGTTCTGAAAGCGTCAATCATCGTATCAGTGTTTTGAATTGGCCTCACTTTGGAGATGTTTTTGTCACACTTCGCACATGAGCCTTGAAATTTAAATCAGAGTCAAAAGTCATTTTTGCTTTTTGACTTGGATTTAGGCCTTGAGTATTTTGTTTTTGGGACAGTTTCCCTCTCTGTGATTTTGTGCCAATAATCAGAACTTCTGTTTTGTCCTGGTTGAGTTTTAGAAAACTCATCAAAACATCCAGACCTTTATACTATATTTAAGCGATCATAACAAAACTGATTGGGTTTCTACATTATATTAGTGCGTACTTGTAGTGTAGGTCTGGCTGTGATCCATGCCATTTGAAATGCATATTACATCCAAACATCTGGATGTGCTATAACACTGATGACTTCTTTTATCCTGTAATTAAAATTTAATTTACAAAGCCTCATACTTGGCTGATGCAGCATCTTTATATCATTATAGCTTAAGTACATATGGTTTAAAAAGGGTACTGCATATGAATACAAGTGTTACGAGTGTTATATGAGTATATGAAAAAACATATATGAAAAAATATTTATTTCCTGTTTTTCCCAGTCTATGCTGAGCCTGATGTCATAGCAGGTGGACAGAAAGTGGGTCTCACCTTCCGACCACTGCAAGATGAGGGCTACACGGTTCCCTTCTCAGTTAATCACTACGATGTTCCGGTTCAGGTCCCTGAATACGCTGAGCCCCTTAGACCAGAGCCCGAATACGCCACACCTTTCAATGAGCCCCTATTTGATCCCTCCAGTAAAGAGCAGACTCTTCAGAACTCCTCTCGACTATTACAGTATGACTGTCCCGCTCACAGAGGCCTCTCTAATGGATACTGTACACCACTCAACAACACAACTGGGATCTGCATACAGCCTCGGCCTGAATTACCGCAGCACACCTACCACGAACCCTTGTGAGCTCTGCTCAAAACTGTATTGTGAAGCTTACCAACATGTGGAATGCTCTGTGAACACTTTTTCAAGGCAGAAAGTCTCAGCTACTGTGAGAAGTTGAGAATGAACATTTACATTCTGTTTACTGTATTGAAAGACTATAATATACCATTGCCAATCAAAATTGAGTTACACAGTAACACAATACAACACTTCAACACAAGACAATTGATATCAAATCCTTTTAATTGCTGTTATTAGATCATGACTTTGAATAGCAAACGTCCATTTAAATCCAAAACTTTTCAAAACTTAAAACCTGGTTTATGCTTCCATCTAAAGTTCTGTCTGATGCTGCAGTGGATAGGAGGTGACGGGCTTTTTATTCAAGTTGAGGTTTTGATGTTTTAAAGATTTTGCTGTCAGGTGATTAATCTAAAGTCTTCTGAGACATGCATATATAGGCAGAATGACAAAAATCTGTACTTTCTTGTTTCAACACGTCAAGATGTGGAGAGATTGATAATGTCAGTTTATTTTTTTATATATTTTTTTAGAACACCACAGAGAGCTATCATGCTCCAATAGAGATTAAAAATTCCTTACAGCAGACTACAATAATTTGTTTTAATTTTTATACAAGAAAAGTACACAGTATGTTATGGTTCATATATATAAAAAAGGAATGTTTTCACTTTCATTTACTTTACATCCACCATTTAATATATGCACCAAGAAGGAGTTGTTGGAATTGATTGAAACTTTATATGTGTTAAGGTAATAATGATATATGTAAGTTATTATAATATTACTGCAAAAGGGCAGGAAAACTGTACAACTGAAAGTAGGCTCTAGTACCTTGTTGTGGTCTTTTTTTACCCTCTTTTAGACCCACTGTCTAATCAGACCACACCTATAATCATTTACATACCTGCCTGAGACAGAACTATATGCCGAGTTTTGCAGCAATCCACCATTTCTGTCTTGGTGCTTTATTTTTTTTTGTCAATTAGTATATATTGAAGCTATAATTGAGCATTTTGTTTACCTCTATTTCTAGTAATTTATTGTAATTACAGGGGACTAAAGTTTAAATGTGTGTTTTGTATTGTTTACACTTTAGAAATAAAAAAAAACGGTGAAAAAAACGTGAACACAGTACCGTGAACTGAATCGTAAATTGAGTGTATCATACTTACTTAGTGACACACTGAAATAAAAATTTCACTTTGTTTGTTTGCTTTTATTTGCATTTTGTGTTTTTTAGAAGTGTTTTTATAATGCTCAGTATAAAAGTAGTTGTATTTTTGTTTCTTCACATAAACAGTTTTTACAGTTGAAATTTAATCCATTTAATCAAGCAAAGGCAACAACCAGTGTTTTTAATTGCTTTCTCATATTTGTTCCCATTACATTATATGTAAATGTATGTTCACACTTCCCTCACACACACACACTACCAAACTCGAAATGGTAATATGTGATGTGAGCATGGAACAGTGTAGTACGTAGCAATGTAGCATTTAGATTCTAATGTTAGGCAGCCTGTAAAATGTTATAACACACATTATGCTACACTAAACTCAATTATTGTGGAATAATGACAACAGGACACTGATGCCTTTGTGTTATGTGATTCTATGTTATTAAAGGTTAATGAAGTTATCAGTAGAGCAGCAGCATTTGTTTTATTTTCGTAACATATACACGTTTGTAATCTATTATGGTATGAATTTTTAATTTCTAAAGCATTTCCTAATGATGTTGGCTCAGAGAAAATCTAAAGCTTTTGGGAAAGAGTGTGAGAATATATTTTTCAATGGACACCAGATTGTGCACTCTTACTTATTGCTACTGGCTACTGTCTGTACCCACACGTTTTTGGACAACCACAAACCAGCTATTGTTTCGTAAAACCATAATATGAATGCTTTTGGCTTTTGAGAAGATCATTTTTGTGGCCTTTTGTTATGAAGCATAAACCAGGCTATCCTTGAAAAAAAAGTCATTTCAATTCAACCTGCCAAAGTGGTAGGTGTACCTTCAAATCATCTAACTTAAAATCAAACTAATCATATCCTAGAACTTGAGATTATATATTATGGGTACTATATCACACTAAGGATCTGAATATTTTTGTGGACTAGTGTGCATTTAAAATGGTTAATCTGAGTAACATAATTATCACAAAATATCACATTTTTAATCAGTATTTTTGCATTAAGTCACAGTTTCACTTGATCTTATTTGACCCTAAATATATATATTGTTAATTAAAATAGCACTGCACAGCCAAACAAGTGGCCAACATAAGCTTCACAAGAGTGCATTTGTTACTCTTTACCATGCTTACTAGTTCTCCTCCCTAATAGTGTTCCATATACAGTAGTATGTAGAATGCAGGGAGGAGTGAAAAGGGAACCATTTCGTATACAGCATGTAACCACAGATGCCTCACAGGATCAATTAGTGGAAATGGCAATGTTATTATTGGTGTTAAAAACTTTCAATATGTATGTGTTAATAAGCACTTGTATTTATATGACTGTGTGATTCTGTTGCTATAGCGACTGCTCTGAAAATGTAATAAACACATTCTGTTTCTCCCACGAGGCACATTCATACTAATGGTCATACAACTTGTCATTACTCAGTTTAATTGCTGTGAAATTAATTCCTGCTGCTTTGTTCATCACAATCTTGTTTAAATATTTTATAATTATTATATATGATTTATTGTCATTTCTATTATGTGACTATGAAATTAAGGGACTATCATCTACAGTCTTTTGCCAAAGTGTTGGCACCACAGGTCAAATGATGTTATGTTATATTACAATTATGCATATTGTAAGGTATCTGTCTTTCCAGACAGTCTGGTAATATGTATTGCAAGATGTCATAAACAGACTTTCATTCAGTCTTTCATTCATCCAATCATTTTCATAGCACTTATGCTGCCTGACTTGTTAATAGTTAGAATTTCAAATATACTTTATGTGTAAATGTGTCTGAAGAGGCTGTGTCAACTTTGACTCAAATCATGGATTTTGACCAGGATGTTCAAGGTATAAAGTAAGACTTCATGCGCAATCTGTGACATGAGCGCTGTTCTTAAATCAAACTGTTGTACTCATGTGTTCATTTTCCATTGTGTTTGGAGTGAACAGGTGATCAATTATGTCTTGATCATGCTAATGTAATTGCATTAAGTTGGATAATAATAAGCTAAACATACAAAAATCATCACATCACCTGCCTGTCCCAAAACCAGCCCATATTGTTTGTGAAAATAAGGTTTCTCTATGTTGTTTTATACATAGTAGTATATGTATATATATAGTATATGTAATATATATTATTCCTCATGAAGTGAAGTTAGATGAGTTATATTTATTATTAATTTAATAAATGTTTATTAAAAAAATATATCAGAATATGCTACCCAATATTTTCCTAAATACAAAGAGTTTATTTTCAATTGAAACTGTATCCCTTATCAGAGTGACTGAGACAGAGCCACATAACCTTGTTTGGGTTAAGGACCTTGCTCAGTGACTCCAAAATGGCAGACTGGCAGAAGTGGGATATGAACCCTGGACATCTCTGCAATTTAATCAAGGGTTTGATATTGTAACCTTGTTCCTTTTGGCCATGTGCTGAAAAGCTAGGTCTCTGTTTTGAAGCAAAGTGTTGCACAATTGAAAAAATTGGAAAATGATTTTCATATATGATTAATTTATGTATCAACGTAACAAATTTTAGGAGAAAGAAAAATAAATTAATAAATAAATACCTTTAAGATTAGAAATTAGTGAGATCAAACTGAGTGTAACTTTATTGGGAATGTCAGGTGGCAAAGAAAGATGTCTGCAGAGAGGAAATTAATTTGCATATATGGTGTGTAGTATAAATTCACAAAAGGATACATTCAAGAACAGCAGAATTAAGCTGAAATGCGTGTGTGTGTGTGTGTGTGTGTGTGTGTGTGTGTGTGTGTGTGTGTGTGTGTGTGTGTGTGTGTGTGTGTGTG
>JAUZST010010123.1:0-10000 GCA_034779995.1 Parotocinclus haroldoi | reverse complement strand
TTGGACATGTATAGATGGGCATTAACTTCTTATAAGAAAGTAAAAAAATTGTCGTCTGACCAAGGGCCAAAATTTAGGCAGTAGGTAACCTGTTTTATGGACTCACCCCTGGGTTTAGGAAGAGGTTAACGTGCTTATGGAGCAGTGCCTGGTTCTGCTGGTTCCCAGCACAGAAATTCTGGAGGAACTCGTGAGCCAACTTCATAATCTCCTGCATCCTGACATCCTCACCCTGTCAACCACGCACCGACCAGCAAATGCACATAAGCACACACAGACACACACAGACACACACAGACACACACAGACACACACTACTATAAATCGAGTAGATTCAGCACTGGAGCTCTTTAATGACTGGTTTTCAGGTCTCGTAGATTTTTCGCATAAGAAAGCTTACCTTCTCATAGGGTATCTGAAGCAGCTCGAGCACCACTGAGTGAGCTCCCATGTTCCTCAGCAACCTTTGCTGTTGTTTCTTACTCTTCTTTCCTGATGCTCCCTCCTGCACACACAACCTACTGAGTCTTATCAGGATCTTGAGAGAAATTGAGAGAGAAACAGAAAGCTCTTTTAGGTTTTCTTTTTTTTTCTTTTGATTTCTGAAAGTCAACTGAATAAAGTCAAACTCTGTAATCTGAATGTACCATACATTGCTCCACAAAATGGTTTGAACAATGAAATGAACCTTAATTAAACCATACACCTGAATCAAAAACCAAGCGTCTATTATTTGAGGATCTTAACTGCAGATAAACTGCTTCCTTCTTATAAAAAAAATAAATCAGTTAATGGGCTCTGCTTTTCCACTGACAGTTATTTTATTTTATTAGTGGTGTGTGAAAAGCAATTTATGCTACATTCATATTTTATGGTACTTTATGGCCGATTCCATTTGAAAATGTATTTTAACATACAATAAGGAGAACCAGAACCATTACTGTTTAACTTTACTTTTTAATGAAAACTACTTTATTGTTAGACAAAATAACAGCAGGGCTAATGGCTTGTGCTTGGCTCTGTGCTCGCGCTAGCTAGTTTTGTCACATTCCTCTTAGCGGAGTAATGTCCTTTAAATTTGAGTGATGCCGCTTATTAAAATTGTTGTTCCGAACATTTTTGGGGTTGTTCCTCCACGGCTTGTTTTCACCATGCGCGTATTGCAAAACCCAGCGGTCTGAAGAGCTTTCACACTAAAGACATGGCTCTGTCCGGAATATATCCCTACTCCCTCATTAGTCTCACTACCCCCTCGTTAGTGTTGCACTTTATACTAACAGAATATTTAACTACTAAGCTACAACCAAAGCATAACTGAACTAACTAACACTTATTCACCATTAACATGCGTCGGCAGCAGTCTCAAGCAAGCCCATGAGTGACAGAGCCATGTTTAAAGCTCTGTACACACATAAACTGAATTCTGAATTAAAGTTGGTAAAAATCACTGTGCTGTTTGTGTGTGGCTGTAGACAAGTGAAAATGTGACTTTCACATAATCAGTAATATGAGACTGACACTAGTTATGGCCGATCACGGGCCAATAAACCACTCAATTCCGGTCACCATCCGATTAGTTGGTGCACCTCTACTTTATAGCTCTAGTTGCAAGTGTCTATGTCCTTAATTGTGTGTGTGCTCTACAATGCCACTACTGAAATAGGGCACACTTTACCTCCTTGACAACCCTGTAATTGTAGCTGCTAGTGCTCTCAGGTTTGTTCTTGTCCGTGCCACTGGAGTCACCCTGGATAAAGAGTAAAATCCACAACAGCAATCATTAAACAGAAATTTAAACAGAATAGCGTTGGATACTTGCTCAGGATTGATCTTATTAGAGCACACTACAGAAATGATTATGAAACATGCAGTTCTAACAGCATCAATGTAAAACAATATACCCTTATGTGATTTAACACTGCATAAGACAGAATAGCAATGAATTATCATAGAAGGGAAGGAAAGAAAGGTGACAACACTACACATGATGGCCTTCATTTACATAGTTTATTCGGGTTGGCATGAAATGCAATCAAACACAAAAGACATTTAGTGCTTGTTTGTGCAACCTTCTTTTTGTTGTCCGATTCCACGGGACCGTCCCCTCCATCCATAGCTTCATCCCCCTGACGCTTATACACCCATAGCTCAGACTTCTCCACGATGGAGCGCAGCTGGTCCAGGTCAGATTTAATCTGTTTGTAGTTATCCACATCTTGGCTAGTGACCAGGAGCTGGACCTAAGAGACAGGGGTAAAGATGGAGAGAGTACAGTTAGTAAGATGCAGGTCAAGACTTACTGTTTCGTCTAAAGAAATAAAGACTCTGGCCGTGGAATTCACGGTGATACTTAAATATGCCTTTTTTTCTTTAAATCAGACGAATGCATAATAATACTACATAAGTTGTTTTTACACTGCACAAATACTCCTCCTCCCAATTCGGCTTTTATACACATGTAGTGCACCCTGGATTAACGTTCCTTATTCATTTTTATTCCTTACTAATCATTTCTTAACCCTTATCCAGAGGATGCACGTGTACCACGCCTAGATTAATGTCGTATTTATATGTAGTTAATGGTATACCATGAGCTTCTGGATAACTGCAAACAAACTCGTTTTATGAACATACCCAGTGAATAAAGTCTGATTCGCAACACTGGGAAAAAAAAGATGCCCAAAACAAACAATCTGCAATGTGTAAAAAATCCAGAAGAAAGACAGAAGCACACAAGCTTTAGCAACTTCATGTTTGCAAATGACAAAAAGAAATTGTATGGATTCTGCTCAATCAGTAATGTTCAATAAACAAAAGGCCTAGTGGTTAAGGTTCAGGGTTCAAATCCCACCTCTGCCACAGTTGGGTCCCAGAACAAGGCCCTTAACCCACAATTGCTTGGATTGTAATAATTGTAGTGATTGATAGTGACATAAATGTAAAATATATGATGTGATATATATATATATATATATATATAGTAAGAATGTTATTTTCTGCTAATGTGTCATTATTTTTTATTATGAACTATCAGGCAAATGGATCAAACTATCAATTTAATGGATTTTTTGAATAAAGACCCTAGAGTTGTTCCAAACATACACTAAAGCCAAAAAAAGCGTATGAGAAAAGAAGGGGAAATGCCAATGTCTTCTTTGTGTTTACCTGTTTAAAAGCCATGAGGACCTCCTGTCTCTGGCTGAAGTGTCTAAAGAGCAGGTGTAAAGCTCCAGACACCAGTGGAGGGTAATCATGCATAGTGAGGTGCAGAAGAACCCTCAGGAATGTTCTGCCTCCATGGTCGTCAAGGTCCAGTGGTGTGTTCTCCTCGCTGAGTGGATAACAATAACGAACTTCTAAGGTACATGATTTGTCAATACAGAAAATGTGTTGTATATAAAATACATTTCCGGCACTAGGGTGAAGCAGCCATGTAATAGACCAGCCCACCGCTGTGATGACCCCGAATTAAATCAATGAAGTGCCTTCTGGCCAGGTCATACACAGACACAGTTTGTTGTGCCCAAAGAAAGGGAGGCCAAAGGGGAGGATAAACACCCATCAGCATGGCAGCAACGACCCCTGCCAGGCATCTTGTCCAGGGCACACTTTTGCCCATACTCTGTGTTCTCTAGAATATGAGCAAGTGCTCAACATATTTGTCCCATACTTTTAAAATGGACATGAGTAAAACTACATACAGCCCTGAAAAGCTTAGGAAAGAAACACTTAATGCCGGCACTTTGCTTGAACCATTTTAGGACTGTAGGTTGTTTCAATGGCATTTGGCGTCCATTTAAAAGTATAGGACAGACATGTCCCTTGATCCTCAAGGGGTTAAACATCTCTTGCAGATAAAATGCCTTTTGTGCTCAACTTAAGGGTTTTCATAAGGGAAATGGTCATAAACCATTAAATGTTCCCTTCAGTGTTAAAGGTACCCTAAGTAAAACCTCTAAAACAAAGTGTTGCATTAAGCACTTAGAGTTTTGAAGGTTTTTAAAGATGAGTTTGTACCAGTGTGAGTGTACCTATGTTAAATAGAGTAAATCTTGTAGAACATCAGTATGATTAACATTTATTGAATTGATTACTGGTCAATTTATGTAATGACCTACTTTCCAGTTTATCATCTACCATATGCTGGGCTGTTCACAGCGTAGCAGTCGCTCTTAACTGACATTTCCCCTGTAATTATTGCTGAAATGAACTGACTTAATAAAACTGCCTTTCTTCTGCTAATACAGAACAAAAGAATTCACTTTTCAATCCAGTCCGGTTTCCTTTTCTTGGTTACCCATTTTGATTTAAAAGCCGTTACGGCAGCTCTCCTGTTCTGTGAACTTTTTTCCCCCCAACTGATGAGTCGTCGTCATGGAAACAATGGACCTCTACTGCAATAAAACCTCAGTTGTCTCAGTAAATCTCTTTCTGTTTTCCCTAAGTTTAGTGAAAAGTCTGAGGAATTTTATGCAACACCCTTAAGTAATTCCCTTGGGTGAGGGGATTCTTCCCTTAATGGAAAAACTTGAGATGTTTTACTAAACCGGGAATAGACCTCCCACGAAAAAAATATAACAGGAATAGAAACGTAAGAAAATGATCCATAGTCTATAGCGTCCGAATAAAGTCATACCTTGCACCAAAGATTCCCTCAGCCTGCTCTTCAATTTTCTCAAAATCTAGTGCTGAGGAGAAAAAAAAAGATTTATTAAACAAACAAAGAAAAATATTGCTGATATATTCAGATCATGGTTGAATGACTTACCTGGGATGCTGTTAGGTCCATCCCCACTGGCAGTAGCTGTTCCATTAGCGCTAGCATTAGCATTGGCATTAGTCTGAGTGTCAATTTGAGTGGTGCTCACGTCAAACTCCTTTTTAAAGATGCACAGCAGACATGATATTCTGTAGTCTAGTCGCACATTCAGAATGAACTACATAGCAAGGAAAGAAAATGTTTCGAATTATTTACTCATTTTATAGAGCCATACTTTATGATTTCAAACTTTACAGTCTCTACCTATATTACTACTGTACACAGTGTTATACACCTTACAGTATTTTTATTTTCCTATACATTCCAATAAAATTTGTATTCCTTTATTAGCGGCATGTTTAAACATATTTTGCACACATAGTAAGAGCCCTCTGGTTATGTTAAGTATTTTGTTCGAGTTAAAATGTCCATTGTTCTGGCTAACGTTGTCTCTATATTGGGTACTTTGGGAATTAAGTTAATATGTGAATGATGGTGATTAGGATGTGGCAGGAGTCAGAGTGGTCTTTCTTTTTCCCTTATCAAGTGAGAGTGGGTAAGTCAGGAGTGTCCAGTGTAACAATCTTTGCATTTTTTTTTTTTTTGCGGGTAGGTTTTCAGCTTGATAGTGATATCTTTTTGCAGTGCTTGTTGTTGAGTAGGGAATTCCGGACCACCTGCCAGGTGTTTAATGTAGTTATTTGAGGTATTATGTCAGTTGTTGGTAGTTATACTATAACATCTCATTTAATAAACTTAACGTCAACATTAAATATACAACTACACGCATCCGTCTGATCCAAAACAGCCTTCAGTTAGACAGTAACAGTCTGTGAATGTAAAAATCTGTGAATGAAAACAGACATGGCACCCATGCTACCTGTAGAATCTCAATGATCTTTAGCTTTGTGTCCATCACCAGGATGTCCTCCTTCTCTGGCTCTGTCTGAGTTTTGCCCACCTCTGCATCCGGGGGTGCTGCAGGGGTGACGGGCATAAAACCACCCCCTCTCAGCACTACCTGGGTCATTAACTCCCCAACACCATGGATAGACCTCATAACATTACTACCTACAGGGGGAGAGGGAGAGAGAAAGAAAGAGAGAGAGAGAGGGAGAGAGAGAGAGAGGGAGAGAGAGAGAGAAACAGAGAGAGAGAGGAAGAGAGAGAGAGAGGTTCACAGCTCATGACATAGGGGTGACCCTGAAACATTAACTGGAACATTTAAGAAGTCAAATTTTATCAGGATATTGGGAGATGAGTTCTCAAAAAGAAATGATATCACAATACAAGTGATCAGACACAGTGTATTTATACCATTGCAGTTCCTGTACATACTCCTAGCCATATAAAACCACTACTGCAGAATTGACTAATAAAACCCTTCATGTCACCTTTGTTCTCGTCACCTTTCTCCATTTTGTTGATGGGATATATCGTGCTGACATGCACACAATCTAGTATGCCTAGCAAGATCTTGGTCAGCCGCAGCAAGTCACTAAAGCTGTAGAAGCCGAAGTAAATGAGGTTTCGTGCCAAGTTCACAACCTGTAGAAGCACCAATGCAAAATTACAGATTCAGTCTATAGAGCACATTCAACACAGTGCGTCACTATAGACTCTACCTCAAACGTGAGTTTGTTTTTCTCCTTGTCTGAGAAAGGAATATTCTGACAGACAACGTCCCTTAGGTAATTCTCCACAAAGTCCATGGTGAGAGCGAACCTCTCCTTGATTTCATCTCTAGTGGTGCCATCATTATCGTAACTGCAAAAAGAACAGCGAGCAAACTGTGAGCATCAAGCACAGAAATAAAACAGACCTATGTCACCCATATGATTAGCCTATATGCAAGTTAATTCTATCCAGACAGTGACAGACTTTTAAATACACACTCACTGGCCACTTTATTAGATACACCCATTCGACTGCTCTTGACGCAAATATTTAATCAGCCAGCCATGTGGCAGCAACCACAGAGCTACAGAACTGGAAGGAAGTGATTTAAGTGACTTTGAACTTGGCATGGTTGGTGATTCTAGATGTTCTGGACTGAGCTTTTAATTGGACTTTCATGCACAGCCATCTCTAAGGTTTACAGAGAATGATCCAGTGAGGTGCAGGTCACAGGATGAGAATGGTCAGAATGGTCTGAGCTGATAGAAGGGCAGCAGTACCTCAAATGACCACTAATTACAAACAAGGTATGCAGAAGTGCATCTCTAAATGCACATGTCAATCCTTGCAAGGTAAGCAAATGGGCTACAGCAGCAGTGGTGTCACCCGTTTCAGCCCAGAGCAGGAACCTGATGCTAGAATGCACTAGTTCACCAAAATTGGACAACAGAAGATTAATTGCCAAGTCTGATGGGTCTAGATGTGTCCTGTGACATTCGGACGGTAGGGTCCAGTGCAAACAACATGAAAGCACAGACTCATGCTGCCTTTTATCAATGTTTCAGAGAACTGGTGATGGTGGTGTGGGGAGATATATATATATCTAGGCACCAAATAAGTATGGTTGCAACGTCCATCTTTTTATGACCCTAGATTACCATGTTATCATGTTCTACTTCCCGTAAGACTTCACTGTACTCAAATGGGGTCCACAGCCCCTAAATCTCAATCTAATAGAGCCCCTTTGAAATGTGTTGGAAAGAGAAAACCAAATTATAAATGCGCAATCGTGTTAATATGGATTAAAATTTCTAAGGAATGCTTCTTTGCTGATTCTATGCCACATAGACTTAAAGCAAAAAGGGGTCCAACCTGGTAATGCCAGGGGTACCTAATAAAGTGGCCAGTAATGTGAACAATACAAACTGTAGAAGAATGTGCAGTCCCTGTATTTTTCTAGAGGTAATTCCGGTTTCCGATTACCTGCTCAGTTAATGTTTTATTTCTACCATTTCTTCTATTTCTACTTATTAACATACTGTCATTATGTTAATCTTCCAGAAAAATTCTGGTTCTTCTCTACTGTTCTCGACCATGTAGATACATCCTAAAAACAGTGATGCAACTTCCTGTGCCCATAAAGATATTATAATACATAAGATATTCCCATAGACCCAAGCTGCACATTAGATTTTATTACGTGATCGAGTTATGAATTGTGGAAGACAAAATACTTTTCCCAGACACTACAGCTACCTGGATGCTTGGGAAATGCTGGAGGTCAAATATGTTACAAAAAAAAAGAGTGAACGCACTCATCGATGGCAATCTTGGAGGGGATCTCCGACCAGAGACGAGCATATTTCACAGGAGTTACAGGCTCCTGAGGGTCACGATCAACATGCATGTGCAGCATGAGGCGGCAAAAAGAGGCACGTAGGTCATAGGGCAGGTCCTCATCTGACATGCAGCGCAGTATCAGATCCACGTCCAGTTGACCTGAGATTTTGTTGATGGCCAGATACTGACGGTCGAGGCACATTCGAGCAAACAGATTCAACTGGTACCTGAGGACAGGAGAGGGTGATTTGTTTTACGCTGTTCTGGTATTGGGGATTTTCATTTTACAATACAAAGTGCACCTTTTCTAGCTTATGCACCATTTTAAAATATTCCCTAATTTGACAACATTCTCAGTTCTGCAGTGGTTTACCTGTAATAGCTGACAACTTCCTGGTCCTCTTTTTGGCCCTCCTTGGCATCCTGTGCCAGCTCCCTAATGCTCTTGCTCCGAATTTCTTTTGTGCTGTCTTTCCAAAATAGCCACACCTCCTCCACATCTTCCTCTGCCTCCACCGTAGGCTCTCCGACGTTCAAGGAATCGACCTCAAACCGAGATAACACCAGCCTGACAATAATATGGAGGAAGTAAGTGATCATGTAAAGGTGATGCTTATAACTCAGGAACACAGTGAAGGACTATAATCCAGAGTTTTCAACAGATGCCTCCAAGGGTGAAATGTTTGGTCTTTATACCATTGCTGAAACAACAAACCTAATAGTGTCCTAAAATGTTTGCACAGTCCTGTAAAGTTATGTCATTGCATCACATCACATTGTTCAACAGTAAACCCAATTCCACTGGGTTCTGCTTATTATCTACTGTAAAAACATAAGGCATCTCCTTGTTATACGACATATTCTTAAGCTCCAGTGACTATCAAAAGCACATCACTCTAGCATTGGATTTTACTGCAACTATTAGATTTATTGACCCTGGATTTCACAGATATGACACATATTTCCGGTCGCTGTAGCAGTTACTGTCCATAGCTGCTTTAGAAGTAGGGCAGAAAAATAAAGCCAAAATGAATCAACATTCAGAACTATTAACTGACCAGCTTGCCCAGGTTGTTTATTTTGATTTTGTCTGCTTTTAATTCTGTTAATATTTTTTATCATTCTATTAATATGTTACCCACTGCATGTTTGCTATAGAGTATGAAAAAAAATTCAAGGAGTTCAAATTTTAAAAATAACCGATGTCACGTCCTACTAAATCACAAAGGATTTCAATTGGTTGCAATATTAAATAAATAATACAGAGATTAACTATTTATGGTTTCCGTCAGTTACTTTAAAATCACAATGACACACACTTGGTAAAAAGAATATTCCATATTTAGGTTGAACTATTTACAGTACAAACATTATCAGTGAACTATAAGGGCAAAAACAACAACAAATCAACCCGAGATCAAAATATTAATTCATTAATTGTAATTGAGGCCAAGTGTTAAATTAATCGTAATACTGATTTTAAGTCATATTGACTAGCATCATTTAAAAGGCCTAGTTAGTCCTACTAAAGGTCGAAAGGACACAACACACCAAAAGCTTGTGGATCCTTTAAGGATCAACCGGATCCTAATTGGATCAATTTCTAATGCGATAATAGTGCAATAACAAACAACAGGTTAAAAATAATAGTTAACATTGAATAACCCATGTGTACGCAATTAAACTACTAATGAAACACATTATGTTCTTAAAATAAACAGTTCATCTAGAGAATGTAATCAGGTCACATATTTTAATGAAAAATTAAAAGGTAGCTGCAGGTATAATAGCTCACTTGGTCTCTATGAGGATGTCAGCATTGTTTGGGTCCAGCACTGCATTACAAATGAGCTCCTGAGTGACAGGGATGGATTTATTCATAGACACACACAGATCAGAGAGGTAATCCAGAAACCTGTCCAGAAAATGTGGACACACACACACACACACACACACACACACACACACACACACACACACACACACACACACACACACACACAC